>PISX010007758.1:36434-55010 GCA_004024625.1 Mellivora capensis
TAAAGAAGATGTGGTCCATATACACTATGGAGTATTATGCCTCCATCAGAAAGGATGAATACCCGACTTTTGTAGCAACATGGACAGGACTGGAAGAGATTATGCTGAGTGAAATAAGTCAAGCAGAGAGAGTCAATTATCATATGGTTTCACTTATTTGCGGTGCATAACAAATAACATGGAGGACATGGGGAGATGGAGAGGAGAAGGGAGTTGAGGGAAATTGGGGGGGAGATGAACCATGAGAGACTATGGACTCTGAAAAATAACCTGAGGGTTCTGAAGGGGCGGGGGATGGGAGGTTGGGGGAGCCTGGTGGTGGGTACTGTGGAGGGCACGCATTGCATGGAGCACTGGGTGTGGTGTAAAACTATGTATGAATTCTGTTACGCTGAAAAGAAATTAAAAAAAAATATTGTAGCAAAAAAAAAAAAAGGCAAGGCAGGGGGCGCCTGGGTGGCTCAGTGGGTTAGGGCCTCTGCCTTCGGCTCAGGTCATGATCCCAGGGTTCTAGGATTGAGCCTCACATTGGGCTCTCTGCTCAGCAGGGAGCCTGCTTCCCTTCCAATTTTGCCTGCCTCTCTGCCTAGTTGTAATCTCTGTCTGTCAAATAGATAAATGAAAAATCTTAAAAAAAAAAAGGCAAGGCAGAAAAAGAGGAGGTGATTCATCCAAGTTATGACTTAATAAAACTTTAGGAAGGACAGTGGCTCAAATTGCAAGTAGGGTGTGCTGATAGGGAAACAGATAAGACAGAGGTATCACTAATGATAGTTGTGGTTCAGGGTCTTGATTGGTGCTTGCCCACCAGCTATAGTTCTGGGGCCTCTTCACTCCACACATCCTTGACCAAGTGTTCAAGATTTTTGGTTCTACAAGTGTCCTCAATGGAGCTGGGCATGTCTATAAGCAGCTGACCTTGGGGAGAAAGAAAAGCCAAGTGACACAGTTGAGCAACATCCTATTTGGCAAAAGCAGAGGAGCTGCTAATTAAGCCCTCTCTGATGCTAATCTGGGTAAGGTTGCTAACCATTAGTACCAAGTAATCATGGTACTAAAGGCCCTTGAAAGGTAACATGGTCCAAGCTTAGCCAATAATTATAACTCACCTTTTAGCTACAGTAGTCTGTGTTAGGGGTGGGAAGGTGGCCTGGGACTTCATATAAAGATGGGGGAGAGGGGGCGCCTGGGTGGCTCAGTGGGTTAAAGCCTCTGCCTTCGGCTCGGGTCATGATCCCAGGGTCCTGGGATCAAGCCCCCCATCGGGCTCTCTGCTCAGTGGGGAGCCTGCTTCCCCCTCTCTCTCTACCTGCCTCTCTGCCTACTTGTGATCTCTGTCTGTCAAATAAACAAATAAATCTTAGAAAAAAAAGATGGGGGAGAGAAGTTCTCTTGTGGGTGACTAGCTGGAAAAGGATAATCTAGATATTAGCCCAAGTCAAATGCTAATCTTCTCATGATGTAGGAAGCTCTCCTTAATATAGTAGGAGAGGATGAGATCAATACTGAAAACAAGTAATCTGAAAAATAGAGATATCTATCATCTACCTACCTACCTATCAGTCATGTATCTATGGGGAGATAACTTGATATACTATGTTTTCACAGTTCTACCAAAAAAGAAAAAAAAAGCTGAGTTTTGTTACTTGGTACCTGAAGAATCCTGAGGAATCTATGACCTTTTCACACAAAAATTTGAAAAATATCAGGGAAGTTGGGACCAATGTTTTGGGGGATGCCTGAAGTCCTAGTTGTTTTGCGGAGTTGATTAAAAATATTTTCTCCTGCTGCAGATAGTGGGAGTGCCAATAGCACAGCTGACATATTGTAAGAGAATAGAAATTTTGGCTGATATTCTTGCCTAGATAGAAAACCATTTATTATTACACGGAAAATAAGAAAAGAAAAATCTGTTAAATCTTAAAAAAAAAAAAGATCCACTTAAGAATTTTTTTGGGGGGCACCTGGGTGACTCAGTGGGTTAAGCCTCTGCCTTCGGCTCAGGTCATGATCTCAGGGTACTGGGATGGAGCACCGCGTTGGGCTCTGGGCTCAGCGGGGAGCCTGCTTCCCGCCCCCCACTGCCTGCCTCTCTGCCTACTTGTAATCTCTGTCAAATAAATAAATAAAATCTTAAAAAAAAGAATTTTTTTCAAGCGAATCCTTTGTTTCTTGTTCTCAGAACAAATTGGATATTTCACATCTGCTTCACAATAGGTAAGTTGGTAAGATTCCATTGGAAATATAATTGCAATTGATCAAACTCTGAGTATAAGAATGTGTTTAAAGATAAACACAAACTTAGAATGAGCTCTGGGCTCTGTGCACAGGGAAAAAGACACCTAAAATGACTAGAGTTTCAAATATTCTCTTATGCAAAGGTAGTTTAGGACAACATCCTTTTGGCTTCCATGGTGATGGATCACGTTTGCAGAAGTATTTGGGTCATATGTAAACGAATGCCTATGTTACCTTCTTTGGAAGCTGTTTCTGAAGGAATAGCAGGATGGCTGAAGGAGTGGGTTGATGTTGTGGATGCATGGACTATGGGAGATTAAATGGGAAGATGCTTCTTTTTTTATCCTTAAAGATTTACTTATTTGAGAGAGACAGCGTGGGGCAGGGAGGGCAGAGGGATTGGGAGAGAAACTTCAGGAGACTCCACGCTCAGTGGGGAGCCCGATGCCAGGCTTGATCTCACGACCTGAGATCACGACCCGAGATCACCACCCAACCCGAGCCAAAACCAAGAGTTAGATGCTTAATGACTGCCCCACCCAGGTGCCCCAGGACGGTGCTTACCAATGAGGACTCAGGAGACATTACCTGAATTTGATTCCCAGCTCCACCATTTATTAACTGTTACTTTGAGCAAGTCATGTAATCTCTATTGCAATGTCCCCATCTGTAAAATAAATACAAAAAGAATCCATACTAGTTGACTTCAGGAAAAGGAAATTATCAGGGTGGGCCTAGTCTAATCATATGAACCCTTAAAATCTTGGTCTAGAGCTCCAAGACAGGGAAGTCAGAGGCAAAATCTGAGGGATTTGACAGGAACAAAATTCTCTTGCTAACTTGGAACATGGAGAGTCCCGTGTGGCAAGACCCTAGAGCATTTAGGACCTTAGAATGACCCCTAGCTCATAGCCAGTACATAAATGGGAAACTCAGTCCTACAAGTGCAACAGATAAATTTAGCCAACAACCCAAGAGAAATGTATTCTTCCTCAGAGCCTCTAGAAAGGAGCACAACCTGGCTGATACACTGAATTCAACTTTTTAAGCCCCCGAGGGTAGGATTTAGTCCCACTGTGCCAGGACTTCTGATCCATAGATCTGTGAGGGGACATATTTTTGGAATCGATTATGAAGTAACAGAAAACTAACATAATTACTATTAGCTGAACTCCAGGATTTACCTGGATTTTACCATTAATTTTTATAATAACGTCCATTAGCTGTTCCAGAATCCAGCACAGGATATAATAATACATTTATTTGTCATAATCTCCTTAGTGTCCTCTGATCTGTGAGAGTTTCTCATCCTTTCCTTGTTTTTTATGACCTTGGCCGTTTTGAGGGGTACAGTTTTGGCCGGTATCTTGTATTTGGGGCATGCCTGATTAGATTAGACTAGAGTTTAAGGATTTTTGAAAGAATACGACAAAGGGGATGTGCCTTCTCTTCACAGCATATGAGGGGGAACCTGACAATGTACGTATATCACTGGGAATGTTAACCTTGATCACCTGGTTAAGATGGAATTTGTCAGGTTTCTACACTATAAAGTTGTTACTTTTCCCTTTTCATATTCTATACTCTTTGAAAATAAGTCACTTATCCTCCTGGAGGTGGTGGTGGGATTTAAGCTTCATCTTCTGGAGGGGAGAGTATCTATATATGTTATTTGTGATTTTTCTGTAAGGAGGATTTAGAAGAGACTTAACAAAATTAATAGTTAATCAATTTTACTGAGATATAATTAACATAAAATAAAATTCACCTATTTTAAGCACAAAACATGAGTTTTTGTAAGTATATATATCTCCGAAAACACCACCACAACCAAGATGCAGAATATTTCCATCATCCCCGCAGGTTCTCTTGTTCTTCTTCCCTGTCAACCACCCGGTACACTCCCAGCTCAGGCAGCTGCTGATCTGCCTTCAGTCACTTCAGGTTAGATTTGTCCTTTCTACAGTTTCATTCAAATGGACTCATACAGTATGTCCTCTTTTGTGCCTAGCTTCTTTGGCTCAGCACTGTGTTTTTGAGATTCATCAATGTTGCTGAGATACTGGTAGTTTGTTACCTTTTATGGACAGAGAGTATTCCATTTTATGGATAAACCACATTTTGTTTACCCATTTACCCATTGATGAGCTTTTGTGTTGCTTCCAGTGTTCGGCCATATGCATAATGCTACTAAGCAAATTTGTGTGTGTAAATCTTTATACAGACATATGTTTTCAGTTCTTTTCATTTAAACATGTAGGAGTGAAATTGCTGGGCCATATGAGAAGTATATATTTAAGTTCCTAAGAAACTGCCAAAATGTCCTTCGTGTTTCACTCCCACCAGCAATGTATGAGCATTTCGGTTGCTCTGCATCCTCACCAAGGGTTGGTGTGGTCAGTCTTCATACAGACATTCTAGAGCGTGTGTTGGTATTATCTCATTGTGGTTTTAATTTATGCATTTCCCTTATGACTAATGATGACAGGCATGTTTTCATGTGCGTATTGGCCATGCGGATATCTTCTTTTGCAGTGTCTGTCCAAACTTCGGCTCATTCTTATTATATTGTTTTACAATTATGGACTTCTAATTGCTTTTAATATATTCTGAATAAAAATTCCATGTCAAATATATGGAATGCTTTTCTTTCTTCTTCCCTGTCTCCCTTCCCCCAGGATCCAGTTCATTCTGTCTTAGGGACATGGTCCTGAGAGTGGTGGGTGCCATCCTGTGCTAGAGGAGGGAGGGTCTGAGCTGTTAAGGCTCATGGCAGGATGACGGGGCTAGGGCACCAAGCCCCTGGAATGCCGTGAGGCCAGGCAGAGGCCTGGAGGAAGCTGTAATAGGCTGTGGCAGATGCCTCTGCTGCCCAGAGCATGGGGCTGGGACTGGGTCATGGCTCCAGGGTTATAGACCCAAGCCACAAAGGCACCCCAAGAAGCAGAGCACAGGGTCATGTGACACAGATCGTGACACTGAGGCACACAGCTCATGAGGCAGAGGCCAGAGGGACACCCACCCCTGGCCATACACCTGGACAGAATGGCGGTGTCAGACCACAGGGGACACATGGCACAACAGGACGTGTGGACTCGATGGCCACAGGGGACTGACCCAGGCCGCACAGTGCAAGGGATAGGGGAAGGAGACCTTTTGGCGGGACTGCTCTGCAATCATGAGAAGAAGGCAGCAGGGACTGGCTAGAGGCGCCTGGGGGCAGCCCCAGAGGCCCCCCCACCTCCTCACACCCCCTCGCCCCCGCAGAGACCCTCTGGGGCTCAGTCAGCCTTCCACACTTACTTGAGTTCCACCTCATCACAGATGACCAACAGGACGGCCACGTCCATGTGGTCCCGGCCCAGACCCAAGCGGGGATCACTACCCTTGGAGAATGCCTCGCGCTCTTCCTCCCTCAAAGTGCGCAGGCGCAGTCCCGTGCCTCCAGGCTTCCATGCCCCGCATCCGGTCCCGAGCATCCGGGGTATGTTCACGCGAGACTGGGAGCAGCGCGAGAGCCACCAGTCAGGGCCTCGTGGAGTTTGCTCTTACGTCCCCGCTGCACTGAGACGTCGGACTTGTCCCCTTCCATCCTTTTTCCCACAGAATCTCCATGACTCCCATGAAAGAATCCTCTGGATTTGGGGTTGGGGGACCTCTGGTAGTGAGTGAACTTCACTGTGATCTCCAGGAGGCGCAGGACCACCTCAGCCTCGGCCCCAGCTGCTGGCTAGTGCTGTTGCCAGGGGCCAGCGAGGGGCTGCCGAGGGATGGAGCATTCCGACCTGATGGCCACTTTGGGATGGAGCCACGGGGCCCGAACTGTTGGCACGTGCAGTCCCGGAAGCCCAGGTACACCAGTGCAAGCGGCTCGCATAGCTGCAGCTGCCTCTGCGCGTGCTCGAGGTGGGGACGGTGGTGCAGGATGCGATGCCGCCTCCAAGCTTCCTGTGGGGACAGGCAAAGGGGCCTCCTGGCTGCCCTGCCTGCCACTACCTTGTCCTGGCCAGGCACGGAGGGGCGGGGTGAGGGGAGAGACCAGCACCCCCACAATGGGATGGGTTACATTTTGATGAAATCCAGTTTACTACTTTTTCAAATTTTTCTTTTTTTTTTTTTTTAAAGATTTTATTTATTTATTTGAGAGGGGAGAGAGAGCATGAGAAGGGAGAAGCAGACTCCCCAAGGAGCTGGGAGCCTGATGCGGGACTCTATCCCAGAACTCCAGGATCATGACCTGAGCTGAAGGCAGTGGCTTAACCAACTGAGCCACCCAGGTATCCCTCATCTTTTTCTTTTATGGCTTCTTAGTGTCTCCCCACTCCTTACTTTGGTCTTAAGAAATCTTTGCCTATTTCAAATTTGCTGAGACTACTTGTGTTTTTTTTCTAGAACTTTTATGGTATTAGCTTTTACATTTAGACATTGGATTTATTTTGAATAAGTCTTTGTCAAATAAGGGTTAAGGCACCCCCCCCTTTTTTTTTTAATGTGGACATTCAGTTGTTCCAGCATCATTTCTTGAAAAGTCTATCCTTACCCTAATAATTAGTTATCTTGGAAACTTTGTGATGTATCCATGTGTGGGTCTGTTTCTAGGTCCTCTGTTCTTCCAGTAATCTGTATATCCATCATATGCCAGTACCTCCCCACCCCTGATAATGGTCCTGTCCTGAGGCTTAATTTGTCTAATATTAATAATATAACCACTCAGGCTTTCCTGTGACTCATGTTGGCGTGGTATTTTTTTTTCCATCCTTTCATTTATCCTAGATGTGTCCTTATAGTTAAAGTTTTTTTTCCTCCCCTAATAGACATCATATAATGGGGTGTTGTGATTATCTTATGGAGGTAAAATGGACCCTTCTCCAAAAAAATTGAGACTGATAATACCAGGCCTGCACCAAGATTTATTACTCAAATAAAGAGACTTTCTGGGGAGAGCGTGGCATGGTCCCAGGCTTCAGTGCCAGGAGGCCTTTTCTTGTGGTTAGGAGTTGGCCCTGGATGAGAGTCCCTGCACATCAGGGCTTGCTTGGTTTGAACTTGCAGGTGCCAAGGGACGGAGCTGAAGCGCTTTCTCACCAGCTAAGGCAGCTGTGGGTCAGAGGGAAAGAGCCCTGGGCCTCCAACACTGCCAGCAGTCAAATATCAGAAGTGGAGCTGGACTCTTTATTACGTTGGGTCTTGCTCTTTTATACAGTCTGACAATTTCTGTCCTTTAAATAGAATATTTAGATCATTAGTGTTTGCTATAACTATCATTGCATTTAGGTTTAAATCTACTATATACATTTGTTTTCTGCTTGTCTTACTTGTTTGTTGTTTCTGTTTTCTGACTGAGAATATTTAGTATTACGCTTTATCTCCAATATTGGCTTACTGGTGGTTGCTTTAGAGTCTATACTATGCATATTTAAGCCTTCACTGACTATCTTCAGGAAATGCTGTATACTTAATTGTTAATGTGACAGCTTCAAGAGAGTGTACTTCCATTTTATCATCTCATCTTTTTTGCTATTGTTGGACAGATTTTATTTCTTGGTTTCTTATAATTTAAAATCCTTTTTTTAAAAATTTATTTCAGAGAGAGAGAGAGAGAGAGAGAGCGCGCATACATAAGCAAGAGGGGCAGAGGGAGAGGAAGAGAAAGAATCTCAAGTAGACTCCCTGTAGGGCATGGAGCCTGTGGCAGGACTCAGTCTCAGGACCATGAGATCAGGACCTGAGATGAAACCCAAGAGTCAGTCGGAAGCTTACCCGACTGCATCACCTAGGTGCCCCTATTTTTCTCTTTCTTATAAACCCAGCAATAGATTGTTGTTGTTTTTTGCTTTAAGCAGTCAATTATCTTTTAAAAATGAGTAAAACAGAACCTCCTTTCTTTGAAGTTGTAATTATCACACACGTTTCTTTTTAAAAATTTTTTAATTTTTAAGTTTTTTTATTAACGTATAATGTACTATTAGCCCCAGAGGTACAGGTCTGTGAATCACCAGGTTTACATACTTCACAGCACTCACCATAGCACATACCTTCCCCAATGTCCATAACCCCACTACCCTCTCCCTACCCCGCTCCCCCGGCAACCCTCAGTTTGTTTTGTGAGATTAAGAGTCTCTTATCGTTTGTCTCCCTCCCGATCCCATCTTGTTTCATTTATTCTTTTCCTACCCCCCAAATCCCCATATTGCATCTCTACTTCCTCATATCAGGGAGATCATATGATAGTTGTCTTTCTCCGATTGACTTATTTCGCTAAGCATAATACCCTCTAGTTCTATCCATGTTGTTGCAAATGGCAAGATTTCATTTCTTTTGATGGCTGCATAGTATTCATTCCATTGTATATATATACTACATCTTTATCCATTCATCTGTTGATGGACATCTAGGTTCTTTCCATAGTTTGGCTATTGTGGACACTGCTGCTATAAACATTCGGGTGCATGTGCCCCTTCGGATCACTACATTTGTATCTTTAGGGTAAATACCCAGTAGTGTGATTTCTGGGTCATAGGGCAGCTCTATTTTCAACTTTTTGAGGAACCTCCATGCTGTTTTCCAGAGTGGCTGCACCAGCTTGCATTCCCACCAGCAGCATAGGAGGGTTCCCCTTTCTCCACATCCTTGCCAGCATCTGTTATGACACACGTTTCTTTTACTGTCCTGTGGCAGGGTTCTGGTGGAACGAAGCATACTCTTAATAATTGTGGAAAGTGTTGGGGAAATACAATTAAAAATAAAGTCTTCTTCCAACCCAGAAGTTCTCTTGACAGAGGTAATAGAAAAAGAAGACACTTTTGTTATTGAATAAGCATTAAACCAGAATGTGATGCGTATCACAGGCAATTTGCTAAGAGACTGCGAAGGCAGAAGGGAATCACATCCTGTTACGTATTCAAGCAGATGTAACGTATAACAGACAACACTAACTAGTCCTCATGTAATGGGACTTCAGCCCCATTTGTCACACCCAGTTCATTCTAGATTCATCTGGGAATTGGGGAGACCATCTATGTTAGCTAATTGGCTTTATTCAGAGGAAAGCCAAACTTGTCCTATCTTTAAGATGGGAGGTAGTTTTTGAAACCTGGCCTCTGACTCAGGTGCCTGTCCTTCTACAGAATCTGGGAGATGGTGCTGGATCCCATGAAGTGTACGTTTCAGAGATGCTTCCCAGGTCCTTGAGAAAAGGCGTTTCTCAAGCAATGAAGCTGACGCGGCTCAATTAGTTTTCAAAAGGATATAAAGTCACTTCAAAGAGGAGAAAGTACTTAGAATTCCAAATTTTCTTAGAGTAAATGTTGTGAAAAAAAGGAAAGGAGAGGAATCTCTTATTGTCAACAGGAAGAATTAAGCCTCTTGTTTTTAATTTGTATTTGTCCCTGGAGTTGTTGCATTGACCTTATGTTTTTTCATTTTATATTAGGGCAATTAGCCACAATCTGTCACAACTGTCTCTTAAAATTTTCTGTAAAACAATGTGGTCATTAATATACTTTCAATTCTCTTTCTCTTTGTACTCATCACACTGTTTTCTTTATTATTGTGCTTATTATCTTGAACTGGTATTACCGGATGTTTGGAAATAGTATCCACCAAACCCATTTATTAGAATTACAGAGATAGAAAATAGCCAATCTTTGGAGACTGTAGGATAATTGCAGAGTATACTGCTCTATATACTGCTCTATTTAATACGAGTCATGTCTTACTCTAGCAGCAGGGATTTATTTTGTACTCAGTTCCTGTCTGATGAATATGTATATTAAAGCATATTATGATACTGCTCTAAAGCCATACTAAAATCACACTAGATCATTTAACATATTAATCATAGTTATTGTAAAATTCCTCTATAATTGTTCCTACATCTGCATTATGTCTGAGTCCGGTTCCGTTGATTGCGTTGTTTCTGAACAATGCGCTATTTTCTCCTTTGTGAGTGTTTGTAGGTGTGCATGTCTCATAAATTTTTATTAAATACCAAACTTTGTGTGTGGTACAGTAGAGACTGCAGGAAATAGCGTTTATGTCTGGAAATAGGCATGCCTCTTCTGCTATGCAATTGGTGTGAAATATGGAGTCTTTCTAGGCAAGATTTGAACTGAGCCTGGAAGTGGTTGCTATGATTGTCTTCAGTGCAGTCATGGCTTTAATTCCTGTAGGGCTTCTTGTGTTTAGTTTGGAGGCGTGATTGCTGGAAAGTTTTCGCTTTGTTTTTGCTCCACCCTCGGCTTCCAGCGTTCCCATGCACCTTGACCTCAGAGACGTTCTTTCTGCCTGCTTGGTGCCAGTAAGCCTGGGTTGAGAAGGGTGGCTTTCTCTCTCCAGAGACCCCAAATAGAAGAGGGTTTTGTCCTTTTCCCTAACGGAGTCCACTGCTGCTACTGGAGTGACAGGGTTTGCTGCCTTGTCTCAGTGGCTAGTGCCTTTTGGTTCTTGGGGGAGAAGAACCAGGTGTGGCTTTTTGCCTGTTCTGCTTGTGGCAGCCATATTCTTTCTGCAGACCCCCACTGTTGGGTCCATGGTCAAAGGAATGAGACTGATACAAAGCGAAGGTCAAGCAAAGCTTTATTTTGCCCCAAGCATCGAGAATCAAACTGACCGGCCGGGCCGTCTCTTGCAAAGAGGCGACCTCTCCCTGCCTTACTGACTAACTTTTAAAGGGCAGGGGCCATGTGGTTGGGCCTAACCACGCACAGGTGGCAATGAGATTGTAACACACAGAGAGAGCTGCACAGTCATTATAGGTCACACAAGGGTGGCCAATTGAATTACAATTTACCCTAGTAGATATTTGAACTACCTATCATCTTGGTCAGAATTGGCACCCAAAAGGGGCCCAAAGGGCGGGACCCATACTCCTTGGTAGCTAGGGAGACAGTATGCGCCCCCACCGATTGGGTACCACCACCTGGCCTGACCCACCCTTGTATGTGGACTTTGTTACCTGGGACTGGTTTCTGGGACCTGTTTTTAAGTAAGTCCCCTGGGGGGAGGAGGGGCAGGGTCAGTTTAAGTTTTACTGCATAAACAACAAAATCACCGTTTAACCGGATGGCATCGCTCTGGCTAAATATGCCCTTACACCACCACTGAGGGTGCCCTGCGCTGTCTTTCTCTTGAAGCCCCAGTGAACCTTTGCCGTGAAAACGGAGCGAGTATGAATTCCCCTTTTGTCTCTGGCTCCCAGGGTTCTGAGCTCTTGTGCTGCTCACACTTGGCCTTTAGTACTTGTCTGAACATCGCTTGTCCTCCTTTGAGTTGTGCCCCAGGCAAGTCAGCTCTGTGTCTGTCTCTTCTTGGACGTGTTTGTCTTTCCTTATATTTCAGGCTGGGTGATTCCCTTGCAACTACAGTTCTCTGAAGAGTTCAGGAATTTCTGCCTTGTCCAGATTTTCCTGCTAGAGTAGAACAGCACTCGCTTTCTTTTGTCACAGCGGAAGCAAGAGGTGTGCCATTCTTTGAGATACCCGTCTCCCCCGTGCTCCTGAGCCAGATCAGGCCCAGGAAGTTTCCTGCAGACCCTGTGTGCTTTCCAGAGAAGGCATGCTGTTTTCTATGTTCAGAATGAGGCTCTTTCCTGGGAGGAGTGTGCTGCTGCTGAGCCTGGGCATTGTTCTTCTTGTTGTTCTCCTCACTTCCTCCAGGGCCTCCTGTGACCTAGCTGCTTTCCTCCTCTGCAGCCTTTACAGGAATTGTGAGGCTGTGAGTTATACCTCCCCCTAACTACTGAAAAAGGAATTTACAGATGTTTCTATTCCTTCCTTCCTTCTTGTGTTCCTTCCCCTCACTCCTTCCCTCCCTCCCTCCCTTCCTTCCTTCCTTATAATTTGCAGAAGAGAAGGGGGAGTAAGATCCCAATATACTGGTATATACTGTATACTGATTTACTTTTCATGTTGGAGATCCCATTTTAATTTTTTCTGTTCTTTCATTGACAAGATGAGTGTCTCATCTACAACTTGATCTATGTACTTAAGCAACAGGAAGGAGTTCTCAGGGATAGCTAGATAAAATTTATGGTGTGATTCACTTTATAAATCAATACAGTGATATCCTGGATTTTGAAACATGTAAATCAGACAGTTCTGGATTTGGGTCATGTGAAATTCTTCTCCAGGAAGCATTTCTTGTTTCTCCCAAACTATTCTACCCAATTCAGTCCTTCCAGAGTACTTGGTGAAACTCTTTTATACTACCAGCTGTATTGTATTATATTGATTTTTTTTCTGTATATACCAATCTCCACTGCTAACTGTGGTCACCTTTGTATGCTCAGCATATAGACCAGTGTCTGGAAATGCAAGTGCTCAAAAATCTGATCAGTTCCTGATTCTTGCACATCTTATATCCAGTGTTCCATCCACTGTCTTCTTGTGGGATTTGGGAGACAGCATCTAATGGCAACTTATCAGTGAAGACTGTAACTGTCCTAAAGAAGGTGGAAATGTTTAAATGCCACATAATCTCTTTGTTACGAGCTACAGTACATTCAGCACGGGGCTTGTTGATGATGCCAGGGGTAAGTGGGTCTGCGAATGGATACCCTCTGGCTTATGCAGTCAGTGCTTTCTGGGGACAACAGATCAGGATAACAGAAGGGTGGGCAACATGACATGTAGCATTAAATTGATCAACACAGTGGAGGAAGAAAGCAAAGTGAAGAACCCTAGTTTGGAGTCAGGAAGCTGGTTTCTATCCCATCTGACCTGACTGTGGTCTCAGAGAAGGCAGATTATTTCTTTGGAACTTTGTTTTTTATTGCTAGTGAACAGAATTATATAAATGATCTCTAATATCACTTTTAACATTATATGGGTGCCTACTCCCTATGAAATTATCTGCTATCTAATTATACTGGAAAATCATTCAGACATGAAGAGGGATTTTAGCAACAGAAACAAATTTTGTTTATGTCCATTTCTGAGTCACTCTATGTGCCAGCTTTAGGGTCTGACAACTGAATATAAATCTGGGCTTTGGAAATAGGCATATGGCCTCAGGCAGGTTAGTTCATCTTTTTGGGCTTCAATTTCTTCATTTTATTTATTTATTTTATTTTGTTTATTTATTTGACAGAGAGAGATCACAAGTAGGCAGAGATGCAGGCAGAGAGAGAGAGAGAGAGAGAGGGGAGGAACAGGCTCCCTGCTGAGCAGAGAGCCCGATGCGGGCCTCGATCCCAGGACCCTGAGATCATGACTGAGCTGAAGGCAGAGGCTTAACCCACTGAGCCACCCAGGCACCCCAATTTCTTCATTTTAAAAATGAATTTAAGACTTTCTACTTTATTGAGCTATTGTGAGGATAAATGGAATACGTGCTTATTAAAGATCTAGAACATGGTGTGTGTCCAGCTGATATTAGCTGCCATTTTCTTTGCCGTCATATCACCAGTACCAGTACCAGCACCAGCGCCGGAACCACCAGCACCAGTAGCAGCCACAGCAGCGTCCTGTAACTTTGCTGGGAGACCAAAGCATGGCCAACTTGTCCTTAGCCACCATATTGGAGCCTAAGCTGCTATTTTATTAGCTCTAAAATGTTTTTTGGATTTCATGTAGAGCAGCAGTTCTCTCCCTTATCTTACATCTGTACATTAGCATTTGGAAATGAGTGTTTCAGGGCACCAATATGTGTATTAAGCCCATCAGGGGTGTTTAAAAGTTCTGGCTCACTAAGCTTACACTGACTAATCCCCTGGGTTTTAAAAATATTTGCTTAGGATACTATATTTGTGATGCATTCTGCATCTCCGGGCAGACTTACCTCACTGCCATCAGGAAAGCCTGTCCCTGCAGGATGTATTCTGAGCTGTATCAATGTGCATTCAAGGTCATTGATGTGCTCCTCTTGCAGTGGGCACAAACATTACCACAGAGAGATGAAAATGCAGATAGTGCTCCATTTGTCGTGTGCAATTTATCTTCATTTCACTTTAGTCTGACCACTTAAAGTGGAAGCTATTGTTTTTCTTAAAATTATTGTTAGATAAAAACTTTAGGTGAAAGAGCCCTTCTTAGGGAGAAAATAATTGCATTATTAGTCTCACGTGAAATATGAATCATCTTGGGCAATATTTTGGATTATGTGTGTTGCTGGTTTCCACCTATTTGGGTAGACAGTGATCAGGAGCAGAGACAATATAGTTTTAGATATTATGATTCTAGAAGACCAGGGACTGTCCCTGGGTTTCTGTGCTCTGAGACAGCCCTGTCCTCTGGGGAATCACACATACACAGCCACTTGGGAGGGTAGAACCCTCAGTGAATTCTGGCCTCTTGTGTCTTTTATAAAACATCTTCCTGAACTTAGAAGTTTGCCTTTTTTTATGGGATCCTTAAGCTTTTCAGATTTCTAGTTTCTGATCGCCCACCAGCTATTTTCTGACTGATCTCAGCTACTTCCATGGAATATGTTGCATTCATCCTGCTAGTCTTGTTCCAGACCTTCAATTCTGCCTTGGTCATTAAGATTGGAGCATTTCCCCAAGTTCTGGCTCACTTGTGTTCTGAATTCAGTTCCCTTATTCTGGCTTTTAGGATGCTTGGTTTATTTATTCATTTTTTTGGTCACACTGTATATGAGAACCTACCACCTAATCCAGGATGACACATTGTAGGTACAGAATAATTGTTTGTTGAATGGCCTACACTATGCTGCACACAGTGAGACAGATAACACATTTTTTAATGTTTATTATGTCTTTTGTAATAGAAATACAGATGAGTTCTTATAGAACAAATGATGGGCTCCCAAGTGACTTAGGGAAATGACTTAATCATCCATTAATTTGTTACATAGTCGCTGGCCACCTGTGTGAGCTACTTGGTGTACAGCATAAGTGATTCTGATAGAGTCGATAGGATTATACTTTGAGGGTTTTCCCCAGAAAAGGATGATATCGTTTCATAAAGGCAGAAGGTATCTATCCTTCCATTGATAAACAGAAATAGTTGACTATTGTGAAAATTGTATCCAAAACTGACATAAAAATATCTTTAAATTTTAAAATAGTATATTTTATCCAATGATATGTAATGGAAAATTGTCTAGAAATGAATTTTCTCATTAAACTCTTTCAAATATCAAATTAAAATTAAAATTTGGTAATTTTTAATGTCTTGATCAGCAAAGGCAGCTTGGTAGATCACACATCGCAGAATTTTGCTTTTTATTTTGCAGTTTCATGATTCTCCTTGCTCCATATGACAGGAATACTGGCATGTAATTAAATAGGATTAAAATATATGAATAAATTGAGAATTGGCCCAAGTTGTTCCTAAAAACATAAGTTTTTTCCACTCAAGTACTTCCAGAGGCAGTAGTCACTATATTTTGTGCAGTTCTGTTCCTTTTTCCCCTCTGTCCACTTTTTTGAGGCATAATTTATATTAAGCAAAATGCATACACTCTAAGTGTGCACATCAGTGCCTTTTGAAAACATTAACACTTGGATAGCCACCAGCTGATCAAGTTGTAAAGCAAGCATTCATTCCACCAGAAATTTCCACCGGACTTGTTCACCATCAGTATCCTCTCCAGCTTCAGCCCCAGGAAACCACTAATCAGCTTTTTGTCACCCCAGGTTGGACTTCATATAGGTGGAATTACTTACATCATGTGCTCTTTCTGTTCCGCTTCTTTGGCCCAGCGCGGTGTGAGGAAGGTTCACGCATGCTGCTGTGGGGGTCGGTAGTGTCTTCCTCTGTACCCCCGAGTATGGTCCCACTGTCTGTTTATCCATTCACCTGCTGATACAAATTTGAGTTGTTTCCAGTTTTTGGCCCCTCTGAATAAGGCTGCTGTGAACATTTGTATTTAGTCCTTCCGTGGACACATATTTTCTGTTCTCTGGGGTACGTATCAGGGAGTAGAGTTGCTAGGTCACATGTCAAGTAAATGTTTACGTTTTATCAGAAAATTACCAAACTGATTTCCAAGGTGGTTGTACCTTTCCGTGTTCCCCACCAGTATTAAGATGAGAGTTCATATAGAGTTTCATAGAGATTTTTTTTTGTTCCATATTCTCTCCAACACTTGATGTGGCTGGTTTTGAAAATGAAGATCAAAGTTTTGGCCACTCTATGAGGTGTGAGGTGGTGTTCTGTTTGGGAGAATCCTTGAAAGCATATAAATATCCATTCCTTATAAAACTTTTAATTTTATCATTTGTTTATTTTATATCAGTATAGACTCATTATATTCTATTTTATTCAGTGAGTTAGAATTTATTACTTTAAAAATAAAGATACAAGATTTGAGTTGTCTATCAATTTCTCTGTATATGGCTGCAATATGGAGGTAGTTGGTTCTCTGGCCTTAAAATATAGGCAGAGCTTTTCAGTTCTCATAACTAGCTATCAGTCATGCCCTCTACTTGACCTGACCCTAATGCCTTTGGGCTTTTATCATATCTTGTTTCCTCTTATAACATTCCTTTAAAAAACCCAACTAAAATCACAATAGCCAAACTATGGAAAGAGCCTAGACGTCCATCAACAGATGGATGGATAAAGAAGATGTGGTCTCTCTCTCTCACTCTCTCTCTCTCTCTCTCTCTCTCACACACACACACACACAAACACACACACATACAGTGCAATATAATGCAGCCATCAAGAATGAAATCTTGCCATTTGCAATGATGTGGATGGAACTAGAGGGTACTATGCTAAGCGAAATAAGTCAGTCAGAGAAAAATAATTATCATATAATCTCACTGTTATACAAAATTTAAGAAATAAGACAGAGGGTCATAGGGGAAGAGTGGAAAAAATAAAACAAGATGAAATGAGAGAGGGAGACAAACCATAAGAGATTCTTTTTTTTAAAAAATTTCTTTTCAGCGTAACAGTATTCATTGTTTTTGCACCACACTCAGTGCTCCATGCAATACGTGCCCTCCTTAATACCCACCACCTGGCTCCCCCAAACTCCCACCCCCCACCCCTTCAAAATCCCTCAGGTTGTTTTTCAGAGTCCATAGTCTCTCATGGTTCACCTCCCCCTCCAATTTCCCTCAACTCCCTTCTCCTCTCCATCTCCCCATGTCCTCCATGTTATTTGTTATGCTCCACAAATAAGTGAAACCATATGATAATTGACTCTCTCTGCTTGACTTATTTCACTCAGCATAATCTCTTCCAGTACCGTCCATGTTGCTACAAAAGTTGGGTATTCATCCTTTCTGATGGAGGCATAATACTCCATAGTGTATATGGACCACATCTTCCTTATCCATTCGTCCGTTGAAGGGCATCTTGGTTCTTTCCACAGTTTGGCGACCGTGGTCATTGCTCCTATAAACATTGGGGTACAGATGGCCCTTCTTTTCACCACATCTGTATCTTTGGGGTAAATACCCAGTAGTGCAATTGCAGGGTCATAGGGAAGCTCTATTTTTAATTTCTTGAGGAATCTCCACACTGTTTTCCAGAGTGGCTGCACCAACTTGCATTCCCACCAACAGTGTAAGAGGGTTCCCCTTTCTCCACATCCTCTCCAACACGTGTTGTTTCCTGTCTTGCTAATTTTGGCCATTCTAACTGGTGTGAGGTGGTATCTCAATGTGGTTTTAATTTGAATCTCCCTAATGGCTAGTGATGATGAACATTTTTTCATGTGTCTGATAGCCATTTGTATGTGTTCATTGGAGAAGTGTCTGTTCATATCTTCTGCCCATTTTTTGATATGATTATCTGTTTTGTATGTGTTGAGTTTGAGAAGTTCTTTATAGATCCTGGATATCAACCTTTTGTCTGGACTGTCATTTGCAAATATCTTTTCCCATTGCGTGGGTTGCCTCTTTGTTTTGTTGACTGTTTCCTTTGCTGTGCAGAAGCTTTTGATCTTGATGAAGTCCCAAAAGTTCATTTTCGCTTTTGTTTCCTTTGCCTTTGGAGACATATTTTGAAAGAAGTTGCGGTGGCTGATATCAAAGAGGTTACTGCCTATGTTCTCCTCTAGGATTCTGATGGATTCCTGTCTCATGTTGAGGTCTTTTATCCATTTCGAGTTTATCTTTGTGTATGTGTAAGAGAATGGTCGAGTTTCATTCTTCTACATATAGCTGTCCAATTTTCCCAGCACCATTTATTGAAGAGACTGTCTTTTTTCCATTGTATATTTTTTCCTGCTTTGTTGAAGATTATTTGACCATAGAGTTGAGGGTCCATATCTGGGCTCTCTACTCTGTTCCACTGGTCTATGTGTCTGTTTTTATGACAGTACCATGCTGTGTTGGTGATCACAGCTTTGTAGTAAAGCTTGAAATCAGGTAACGTGATGCAGCCAGTTTTATTTTTGTTTTCCAACATTTCCTTAGCA
>PISX010007758.1:55110-87152 GCA_004024625.1 Mellivora capensis
CAAATTTTAGGATTATTTGCTCCAGCTCTTTGAAAAATACCGGTGGAATTTTGATCAGAATGGCATTAAAAGTATAGATTGCTCTAGGCAGTATAGACATTTTAACAATGTTTATTCTTCCGATCCAAGAGCATGGAATGGTCTTCCATCTTTTTGTGTCTTCTTCAATTTCTTTCATGAGTGTTCTGTAGTTCCTCGAATACAGATCCTTCACCTCTTTGGTTAGGTTTATTCCCAGGTATCTTATGGTTCTTGCTGCTATAGTAAATGGAATCGATTCTCTAATTTCCGTTTCTGTATTTTCATTGTTAGTGTATAAGAAAGCCACTGATTTCTGTACATGGACTTTGTATCCTGCCAAGTTACTGAATTGCTGTATGAGTTCTAGTAGTTTGGGGGTGGAGTCTTTTGGGTTTTCCATATAAAGAATCATGTCATCTGTGAAGAGAGAGAGTTTGACTTCTTCATTCTCAATTTGGATACCTTTATTTCTCTTTGTTGTCTGATTGCTGTTGCTAGGACTTCTAATACTGTGTTGAACAAGAGTGGTGAGAGTGGGCATCCTTGTCGTATTCCTGATCTCAACGGGAAGGCTGTGAGCTTTTTTCCATTGAGGATGATGTTTGCTGTGGGTCTTTCATAGATAGATTTTATGAAATTCAGGAATGTTCCCTCTATCCCTATACTTTGAAGTGTTTTAATCAGGAATGGATGCTGGATTTTGTCAAATGCTTTTTCTGCATCAATTGAGAGGACCATGTGGTTCTTCTCTCTTCTCTTATTGATTTGTTCTATCACATTGATTGATTTGCGAATGTTGAAACATCCTTATAACCCAGGGATGAATCCCACCTGGTCATAGTGGATAATCTTTTTAATGTGCTGTTGGATCCTGTTTGCTAGGATCTTGTTGAGAATCTTAGCATCCATATTCATCAGTGATATTGGTCTGAAATTCTCCTTATTGGTGTGGTCTTTGCCTGGTTTGGGGGTCACGGTAATGCTGGCTTCATAAAAAGAGTCTGGAAGTTTTCCTTCTGCTTCAATTTTTTGAAACAGCTTCAGGAGAATAGGTGTTATTTCTTCTTTGAAAGTTTGGTAGAATTCCCCATGGAATCCATCAGATCCTGGGCTCTTGTTTTTTGGGAGGTTTTTGATCACTGCTTCAATCTCATTACTAGATATCGGTCTGTTCAGGTTGTCAAGTTCTTCCTGGTTCAATTTTGGGAGTTTATATTTTTCCAGGAATGCATCCATTTCATCTAGGTTGTTTATCTTATTCACATATAACTGTTGATACTAACTTCTGATGATTGTTTTTACATCCTTGGTGCTAGTTGTGATCTCTCCCTTTTCATTCATAATTTTATTAATTTAAGCTTTCTATCTTTTCTTTTGGATTAGTGTGGTCAGTGGTTTATTGATCTTATTGATTCTTTCAAAAAACCAGCTTCTAGTTTCATTGATACATTCTACTATATCTCTATATATATCTCTACCTCATTGATCTCTGCTCTAATCTTGATTATTTCCCTTCTTATGTGTGGAGTTGCTTTGATTTGTTGTTGATTCTCCATTTCTCTAAGGTGTAGAGACAGCTGTTGTATTCTGGATTTTTCAACTTTTTTGAGGGAGGCTTGGATGGGTATGTATTTCCCTCTTAGGACCGCCTTTGCTGTATCCCATAGGTTTTGGACCCAAGTGTCTTCATTCTCATTGGTTTCCATGAATTGTTTAAGTTCTTCTTTGATCTCCTGGTTGATCCAAGCATTCTTAAGCAAGGTGGTCTTTAGCTTCCAGGTGTTTGAGTTCCTTCCAAACTTTTCCTTGTGGTTGAGCTCCAGTTTCAAAGCTTTGTGATCTGAGAATATGCAGGGAATAATCTCAGTCTTTTGGTATCGGGTTGAGTCCTATTTGTGACCCAGTATGTGGTCTATTCTGGAGAAGGTTCCATGTGCACTTGAGAAGAATGAGTATTCTGTTGTTTTAGGGTGGAATGTTCTGTATATATCTATGAGGTCCATCTGGTTCAATGTTTCATTCAATGATTTTGTTTCTTTATTGATTTTCTGCTTGGATGATCTGTCTATTCCTGAGAGAGGCGTGTTGAGATCTCCTACTATAAATGTATTCATATCGATATGACTCTTTATCTTGATTAATAGTTTTCTTATGTAATTGGCTGCTCCCATATTGGGGGCATAAATATTTACAATTGTTAGATCTTCTTGGTGGATAGTCCCTTTAAGAATTATGTAGTGTCCTTCTGTATCTCTGACTACAGTCTTTAGTTTAAAACCTAATTTATCTGATATGAGAATCGCTACCCCGGCCTTCTTTTGAGGCCCATTGGCATGAAAGATGCTTCTCCATCCCTTCACTTTCTGTCTGGGTGTATCCTTAGGTTCAAAATGGGTCTCTTATAGACAACATATAGATGGGTCCTGTCATTTTATCCAATCTGCAATGCTGTGTCATTTTATGGGCGCATTTAGGCCATTCGCATTGAGAGTGATTATTGATAGATACGTTTTTATTGACATCGTGTTACCTTTGAAGTCTTTCTTTCTGTATATTGTCTCTATATTTCTGTTTAATGATATTCTTAGGATTTTTCTTCTTTTATAGAACCCCCCTTAATATTTCCTGCAGTGTTGGCTTGGTGGTCTCATACTCTTTTAAGCCTTGCCGGTCTTGGAAACTCTTTATCTCTCCCTCCATTTTGAATGTCAGTCTTCCTGGATAAAGTATTCTTGGCTGCATGTTCTTCTCATTTAGTGCCCTGAATATATCTTGTCAGTCCTTTCTGGCTTGCCAAGTTTCTGTGGACAGGTCTTACATATTCTGATGGGCTTTCCTCTGTATGTAAGGAGCTTCTTTGTCCTAGCTGCCTTCAAGAGGGCCTGCCTACAATTATAATCCTTCATTCTTGCTATTAGGTGTCTCAAGGTCTTTCGAGAATCTATAATCTTGGGGGGAAACTGTTCTGCCTCTAGTACATGAACGCTGGTTCCATTCGCGAGATTGGGAAAAATTTTCATGGAGAACTTGTTCCACTATATCTTCTAGGCTTCTTTCTTTCTCCTTCCCTCCAGGGATTCCAATAATTCTTATGTTGGAACGTTTCATGGCATCATTTATTTCCCTGATTCTGTTTTCGTGGCTTCTAAGCTGTTTGTTCCAGGCTTCCTCCTGATCCTTTCTCTCTGTTTGTCCTCAAGATCACTAATTCTATCTTCTGTCTCAGTTACCCTAGCTTTTAGGGAATTTAGATTAGATTGGAACTCATTGAGAGCATCGTGAACATCGTCCCTGGTGGCTTTCAGTTCTGCCCTAACATTGTGAACATCATCCCTGGTGGCTTTCAGTTCTGCCCTAATCAATTCCGTTTGGTCACCCATGGCTTTTTCCAACCTAGCTATTGCCTGGATAATTGTTAGCCTGAATTCCCTTTCCGACATATTGTCTATGTCAATAGCCATTAGCTCTGTTGCAGAGGACCCATCCTCTGAATTTTTCTTCTGTTGGGCATTCCTCCTCCTAGTCATTTTGGTGAGAGATGGCTGAACAGATGTTGCTGGATGTATCGGCCGTGGTGCAGTCAAGGTGCACCCTGGAATGCTTCTGAGCAATCAGGAGTCCTCACCCAAATGAAAGAAAAAAGAAAAGAAAAAGAAAAAAAGAAAGAGAGAGAAAGAGAGACAGGAAAAAAAGGGAAGATAAAAGAGAAGCCTCAGCCCAAATGGGCCCCAAGGTAAGATTTATGAAGTATACAAATAAAACAGACAAACAAAAAGACTGATAAAAGTATATGACCAAAGAACAAATATATATATATAAAAGCAAAAAAAGAAAAGAACCTTGTCAAAAAGAACCCCAAGTATAAGATTTATATACTATTAGGACAAACACAAATTCACAGAAACACTGGCGGGAGAAAAAGATGGGAGAGTGGTTATAAATTCTCAGTGTGGGCTAGGAAGGTTATTTTGATTCTTCCTGGATGTATCTTGATATCTTTGTTAAAGGACTCAACTTTCCTACGATAAGGGGGATTAAAAATTGGTTTACCTATAGGGGTAACATTTATTGGGGAAAGGGGATTACCTTGAAGTTCAACTCTATATGAATATTAAAAAATAAAAACACAAAAAAGGAATAAACTAAACTAAGCTGAAATTTAAAAAAAAATAAAAAAATAGAAAAGCAAAAGAAAAACACAGGTATATGTATCAAAAAGTTCAGGTTAAAAGGTTATTATGGGGGACGCCTGAGTGGCTCAGTTGGTTAAGCAGCTGCCTTCGGCTCAGGTCATGATCCCAGCGTCCTGGGATCGAGTCCCGCATCGGGCTCCTTGCTCGGCAGGGAGCCTGCTTCTCCCTCTGCCTCTGCCTGCCACTCTGTCTGCCTGTGCTCGCTCTCTCTCGCTGTTTCTCTCTGACAAATAAATAAAATCTTAAAAAAAAAAGGTTATTATGGAATTTGATGTACTGGACATCTCACTTTGATGGTAAATAGGTTAAAAAATTGTCTATATATAAAGAAAAATGAACCAGGATAGTGGGAATGAATTAAAAATAAAAGATGTATCTATGAAGTAGTGGTAGTTGTTCTCTTGTGATCTTATTTTTTTCCCCTGGTTGGTTTTCTGGGGGAGGGGCCTGCCACTTGGGTTTTCAGTCATTGATGTTTCCTGAGTTAAGTCCTTCCGCCCCCCTCAAGGGGGTGGGCTCTGAGGAAACCGGTTTTTCAGGCTTTTGTTCTCTGGAGGTGTTTATGTTTGTTTGTTCATTTTTTTTTTTCCTCTAGCCTTGATAGCTTTTGATGGTTTCTGGAGGTTTAGAGGAAAGCAAACTGTACCCCGACCTCCCTCTAAGAGAGAAGCCTCAGTCCATTCCCCTCTGGGTGCTGCAGGGCACATAAGTGCCCCCTCGGCCGCTGGCAGAGCACATTCCGAGTTGCGGTCCCTGGGGACACAGGGACTCCTGCTTGTACCCACAACCACGACAGCGGCGGCTGTCTGGGCAGCTCCGGACCCCAGGGAGGTTCCCAGCAGCGATCGCACCCTGAGATTTTCCCGCCGGCTGGGCTGGGAGCGCCTGGTCTTTCCCGTCCAAGAGCGCCGGGCTGGCGCCTGCGCGCACCTCTCTCAGGGGAGGGTGTGGGGCGCGTCTCAGGCTCTGCTAGCGCGGCGCAGCGCATGCATGGGGACTGCAAAAAGGCTGTGTTTCTGGTGGCTGGCAAGGCTCCCAGCCCCTCACGGGACCCCACGCATTCTCAGGCGCGCTGTCGGCTCCGGGACCAAGACCTGGTATCTCCGCCACACTCTCTCTGGCTCAGTGCCAGGGGTCGTTGTCCTGGGTCCGGGGACTTCAGCCCCTGTCCCTAACCGCCCCGATTCCCACAATTTCCCCCCGCGATCCTTTGCTCTTTCTGAGTGCTTTCAACCAGACTCCAAGTTAGTGCTGGTCCCCAGTCGTAGGGCACTCTTGTATTGGGGTATTGCTTTCCTATGGGTCGCCTTTGGTGGCTCCCTCCCCCTTTTGTTTATCTTCCAATATTAGTCCTATGTTCCCACTCCGCTTTACCTGCCCCCTGGCGTCTTCTGCCCCCGTAGAGATCCAGACGTGTAGAATTCTGATCTCAGGCTGATTTTATGGGTGATCGGAGTTCTTTGGTAGGTAACCAGCTCACTTTAGGGGACAAGTTGAAATGGCGCCTCCTCTTAGTTCCCCGCCATCTTGTCTCCCCATCATAAGAGAGTCTTAATCTCAGGAAACAAATTGAGGGTTGCTGGAAGGGAGGTGGGGTGATGGGATGGGGTGGCTGGGTGATGGGCATCGGGAAGGATATGCGTTGTGATGAACACTGGGTATTATATAAAACTGATGAATCACAGACCTGTTGCCCCTGAAACAAATAATACATTAATTAAAAAAAAAAACCCAACTAAAATAACAAGTAGTTGAAAGTTGCGATCTAAAGGTATTCCAACAATCAATTCTTCAACCCGCCCCCCCAAACATTATACAAGTTTAAACTTCATTGAATCATTAGAAATTAGTTCACACCCATGGTGGCATTCTGAGTTTATTTATTGCTTAAAATTTTCTTTTAAAATATACTTCACGGTCCCTGGTCCTGGGCTTAACTTCTTATCTTCTCTTTCTTTTCTTCAATCTCATGAGGTACCCCAGTGCCTCTTATGTTCATCACAGCAACTGCTTTCCACCTTACCTTCCCTGCCCAGCCTATTCATCACATGGTTTATAATGTTACCTACTCTCTTGCCGGTCTTTGAGTTGCCTTGACCAAATCTCATACTTATATGGGGGAAATATTTACTTCCTCTGCTCTGTTCTTGGGCTGCTGAATTCTGCTGAAGAAGATTTAGACCTTGTTCAGATCCTCTTAAGTTCACGTTTTATGAAATCAGTGGGGATTCAGTACTGACTGAGAGGGATTTGGACTGAACACAGTACCTTAAGCAAAGCTGTGTTCTAAACACTAAAAGTTGTCAATACCTGATGTTTGTATATTGACACACTTTGCAGTCAGTTCTTGGCTCTCCTTTCTTATCACTTTATACTCTCTCCCTGGGATCTGTTCTTGCCGTTAGGTGCCTATTTTTTTTTAATATGCATATATGTGGCTACAACATTCTGTTAGATAGCATCATTTTATTTTTTTAAAGTTTTTAAAAACTTTTTTTCTTTTCAGCGTAACAGAATTCATAGTTTTTGCCATAGAGAGAAAGAACGTTCAAGCAGGGGGAGTGGCAGGGAGAGGGAGAAACAGGCTCTCGCTGAACAGAAAGCCCGATGTATGGCTCAATTCCAGAACCCTGGAGTTCCAACCCAGGACCCTGGGATCATGACCTGAGCTGAAGGCTTATGAATAACTGACTGAGCTACCCAGATACCCCAGATAGCATCACTTTGTTAATTGCCTGGAGGTGATTATATTTTCGTATAATTTTCATTTGAGATACATTTTTATTTTATTTTATTTTATTTTATTTTATTTTATTTTATTTGACAGAGAGAGGGAGAGAAAGCATAAGCAGGGGGAGCAGGGAGGGAGAGGGAGAAACAGGATCCTTCTGAGCAGAGAGTCTTACATGAGGCTTAATCCCAGGGCCCTGAGATCAGGCCTGAGCTGAAGGCGCATGCTTTGTGTGTGTGTGTGTGTGTGTGTGTGAACAGTTTCTTTTATTGGGCTTTATATATATAATCAATAAAGTCAGAGTAATACATAAATATCACAGTACAAAAAAGGAAAAATATAAATGGATAAAGCTTTTACTCCATGAAAAAAAATATTTTAACATCTTAATTTAATTTTATTTTTTTCACGTTCCAGGAGTCATTGTTTATGTACCATACCCACTGCTCCATGCAATATGTGCCCTCCATAGTACCTACCACTAGGCTCACCCATCTCCCCAACTCCCTCCCCTCCATAACCCTTAGTTTGTTCTCAGAATCCACAGTCTCTCATCTTTCATCTCCCCTTCTGATTTACTCCAATTCACATTTCCTTTCCTTCTCCTAGGTGCCTATTTTTTTTAAACCATGTTTTAGAGTTCCTGAATAAACATGGTAAAACTTATATTGGGCATGACACGTTTAGAGCTTCAGATCATATCCGGCATCTGAGCTCTCCAGACTCCTCTATGTTCAAGTGCATCCATTTGGATGTCTCAAAAGTAATTAAACTTCAGCAAATACAGACCTAAACCCAGAATATTTTATTCTCTCCAAAACAAAATCTTTTTCCACTCAACCCATTAGGTAGTCCAGAGGCTCGGATATCATTTTTGGCTTCCATCTCTCATTTCTGTCCCATATGACATGTTGCTAGAATCCTGTGCATTTTACTTTCTAAATAATTCTTACATGTCTGTTTTCTTAGTGCCGCTCCTGACATTCTAATGGCTTCCTAATTAATCTCACTGTGTCTATGCTGTTCTTTCCTCTCATCTATTCATATCATAAGAGCCAGAAGTTTATTTTAAAAATGCAGATATGATGATCTCATTCTCTTCTTTGGAGAACAAACAACTGAAACCTATAATGGCTTCCTGTTTATTTTAGGGTAAAATAGGAAGTTGTTGACATGGCCTTACAGAGTTTTTCATGGTTTGGTACCATCAGCATTATGATGTTCTACTCCTACTTTGAATTTTCTTTTTGATATGACAATATATTTCTAAATTATCTTTCCTGTGTATGATAGGCCAATTTGTATTTTATTGAAAAGAGACAAAGAAAAAGCAACAAATAATATGAATAAATAATTGCTTTATTGATAATGTATTTCATAAAAGAAATTTAGACATGTAAGGATTCCAGATATCATATAATTCAAAAAAGTGAGGGTATCTAGGTTAATAAGTTTGAATATTAGGTATGATTTTTGAAATAGGTGATATGATTTCAAATTTGGCAGAAGATAGAGGGTTTAAAACATCCTTTTATCTTATGTTGAACATTTTGTACAAAGGGGAATTACCACTGGATGATGAAGTAGGTTTACATGTGTTTATAGAAGGGGAGAGATAGACAGATGTGCTATTTCAACCATTACATTCTTAGTGACTATGAGATTGGATTGGAAAAAGAATTAAAGAGAAGCTGTTGTTTCTAGCAGTCCATGTACTGGAACAGCTGTGAATTTCCTCTTAGTAGCAGCAGGGTAGTTTCATCTAAGGGGAAGAGACTCTGCCCAAGAAGAGGATGCTGTTGGTCTTATTGTGCCTGATGAAGAACAAGAAAGGGTGATCGCAATGGAAAGGATGAGTGGGTGGTGATGCAACATTACCAACTACTGCTGTAGAGCTTGCAGCCTCTGTGCCCTCTTCAGTCACCTCCACAAAGGACTTGTGTATAACTTTAGATACCAGGAGATCCTTCATCCCTGTCATGCCTGAGAGGTTGGCTCTCTGTTGATTGAAGACATCCACCATCCCCAGGGCTCTCAGTGTGTCCTTGAGGTCATAGGTCTCTTCCACTTTGAACCGGGGTAAGTATAAATCCACATAGTTATCACGCATGTTCTGTGAGCTCGTCCATTCTATTAGTTTCTCAGCGGTCAGATGGTCTTCAAGCTACAACAGTGGAAAAAATGGAACAGCTGACGTGATTCTCATTGGATGTCAGACACAATTTATTTAACATTGGGTTGAATTGTAGAAAACTTTTATTTAAACAGTAAATGCAAATGCAGAAGATTCAGTTTATCACACCTTATCTGAGCAGGCAAAAATAACACAGTCATAAATACATATTATACAATTGAAAAATGTATTATGTATTCATGACTGTTATATATAAGCATAAATGTGCAAATATCTATACATGTGTATATATGGATATATGCACATATATGTACATACAACAGAATTATTAAATAAAGTTATTTTGTAAGAGATGAACTCTATCTATTTTTTACACTCCCCACGTATGACATGCATCTTTTTCAAATGGACTTCTCTTGTTAATATCCTTGTGTACATAATTTTGTACATCCTAGTTGAAATAATTTTTATTGTGTAGGTACTACTTTTATTCTTTTTTGTTGCTTGACCTATTTGTAAATATTTCTTGTATAGATATATATTTCTCTAATCGAGTTTAAATTGTTACACAATTCTACTTCTAAATTGATATTTGATGTATATATTTTTACTCAATGTTTTTAAGCATTCACTATGTATCAGTCCCTAAATTAAACTATTTGTAATACAAAGATGCACCAAAATTAGAATTTTTCAATGTGTTGAGCCACTTCTGTCCAAAAGCTTTTGCCTTGTTTGGATTAGTTACTTCAGGTCAAAATCCCCAGGACTGGGATTCCTGATGTCACTGATAATGAGGATTGCTGAGCTGGAGTATGAATACTGTCATGGCCCTTCACATGTATTGCTGTATTACTTTCCCTGAGGATCTCCAGGTCCACTGTTAGCACTGTATCTATTTTGGGTGGGGCAAATTCACTGTGACTTTAGCATGACATTTAGACTCAACCATGACTGGCTGTTGGAGTCATTGGAAGCTGCCATGTTTGGAAAGTCCTGACTGCGCTAGTCCTTACTGCTTAGAACTTTGCCTTTGGTATTTTTATATCTTAACTTTATTATAACAGGTTTAAGAGGAAAATTATAATCCCCTCACACACCTTTTTTTATTTCCTCACTCTGAGCAATGAGGCTCCAAATGACTTTTGAGTTCTTAGGGACAGAATATTTCCAAATTGAAAAGTAGGCATCAAGATAAATATGTTTGTCTATTATCTACAAGGCCACTGTGATTTGATATTTAAAATGTACCTTTTGTTGTTTTAATTTGCTTCTATTGTTGATGAGTGAGCTTGCAAATATTTCCATGTGTCACCTACATATGAATGTTCATTTCCTTGCCTTCAAATAAATAGACTGGAATATATTAGAAGTTCTTATGGTTGTAGAATGTTAATGTGTGTGCCTAGGTATGTTTCTTCTGAACTGACATTCCATAGTTTCATCAGAATATTAATGGGACCTGTGATGTTGAGATTTTCTGTATATTCTTCCATATGACACTGTGATATTTAAGATATTTACTCTTTGGGGTACCAGATTCTCCTTAACATTTCTTTTTTAGGCTGTATGCAGAGAAGAAACTATGTACTCTGTACTTGAACTCTGTTAGCCACCGCCACCAATCTGTGAGCATTACTTCAATGAACAGCCTATACAAGCATTGTACTACTAGGAAATCAGGCAAATAGTGGGAAGAATTGGAGGTACAACATTTTACCTTCTGCAGACCATCCACTTCATCTGGCAGCAGCAATACCATGCTTAGATCTTTGCCTTTGTATGGTATTTCCAGGATCTTGGCTTGTATGTCCTCCAGTGAGGTGAACATAAAAATGTTGACTTGTTTCATCATTTGTACAGGTTTGCTTGTATCCTGCAGTAATTAATGTGGCAAGCAAATGCCAAGGGAGGCATCAGTCAAAAGAAGATAATACTATTGGGAATACCAAAGACATCCTCCTTCCAAAGTTAACGTTCCATTTATGAGTGTGTTACATTATTATAAATAAGTTACGATACCTTGTTCAGCCAAAATTCTTTTTCCACAGTGTTTTTTTGGTCAAATTTGTTGTCCCACTGTCCTTTGAAATAGATGGCGTTCACCAGAACCAGCATGGTAGTAAACTCAAGAGAGTTTTTGGGAAGCAGATCCTTGATTTTTTCTGCAAAAGAAAGAAAATCAAAGGTCTGCTGTGAAAGTACAAGTGGTTTGTCTGGAAGATGCTTTGAAAGTTACAGTGGATCATTAATTATTCACACAAGTCACCACTTTAGGGACTGTGAGCAGTAATTCTCAAGGTGCAGCTTTCCTTGTGGCACCAGCTTGATGGAGTTACCCTCGCTGGAGACACTCCTTCTTGTCTTTGGGAAAGGTGTTCAGATTCTGTCTTTGGGTGACTTCAGTCATCTCACACAGAATATGGATGCATTGATTTCAGCTACTCTTGTAGCATATCCATTCCCACCCTTGCTCTCTCCCCGAATTCTTCTGCGCCTTCATTCTTCACTCCTCCCTCTTCTCTCCCTTCCTTTCTATTTTTTCAGCTTTGGGCTTACTGCTCTGAGGAACTAGGGGTTGATTTTTCTTTAGGACAAAGGGCATGAGCTCCGTCACCTGAAACACATGCCCTGTGCTGTCAGACAACACAGTCCATGGTTGTCTTCCTCTCTATTCTCCACCTCGAGAATTTAAAGGATATGAACCAAGATGGGGTCTGAGCAGAGTCTTGGGATCCACAAAGGTATTGTCATCTATGGCCGTGAGCAAACACAGATTGCCAGCTGTGTTTCTTTGTAATTGTCTTTCTTTTATACCTCCTGGGTTCCCCTGTTGCGTTCCACATTTACCTGAACCATTCCATCATCTGTAGTGTCCTCCTCCAGCCTCTCTGAAAAGTCACCTCCCTCAACCCACTGGCACTCGTATGGTGTCAAGAACAGGTTTTATACACACCAGAGACTAAAAAAAAAAAAAGTGGCTTTTATGGGTGATCTCTCATACCCTACCATGAGTTTGGCTTTCCACCCAGGAATTAATCTTCTTACGACTTTCTTCTGGAGCATTGTTAAAATCAACAGATTCCACACTGGTCAGGTAAAATTTCTCAACATTATCCATGTATTCCTTTGATGTGGGAAGGAAGAATTAAGAGTAATATATCCGTAACTATATATTCCCAAGTTAGTTATCTTCAGTCTTGACAAAATATGGTACAGGAATCTAGACCCTGAAGAAATCTATATTGTCTTGCCCATGTTTAATTTATACAGTAAGCGTGCAGGTAATGTGAAAAAGAAGTACAGGCTGGCACAAGAATGACGTCTTTGAAAGGCAGTACCTTCTGGACATAGGCTGGGGCAGAAGAGGCTGTAGGTTGCAAGCTGCAAAGCTTGATGCTCTAAAGGAGATGGTGGGCTTCTGGGACTCCTCAGCAGTTCTACCAGTCCATAGGGCTCTTGTTTTTACTCATATCTTCCATTCTGGGCACTCAGTATTCCCTGACACTTTCCCAACTTCCCATAGAGACTCACCATGCCTGCACTCTCATCAGTATCCCAGTAGCCATACATTTTCTAGGTCACTGCCCACCAGAATTTACACTGTGTGGCTGAATGGTGTCAGATCATTGGGGGCATCTCATGACTTCCTTTGCTGCTGAATCCCTCTCTTGGGTTATGAAGTAATTCCTAAACCCACACTATATATTGATGGATTACCCATTTCTAGGACATGTCATTTGGTATAGTTGAGGCAAGGGAATCTTGTACCCTGTGTGAATGCTCTGCCTGTGGGTCAGCCAGGTTCATCTGCCTCAGTCTCTCCCATTTGGTCATTGGAGGACATAGGACCCAGGATTCAGATTAAAGATGTGGCAGGCCAGATGAAACTTACTTGAAGAAACTGAGAATTTTTTTCTCCATAGAGCTTGTTGGCGATGTTCAGTTCATATGCATCAGTGGGTTTCTTTAATTCAGTCAGAAGCTTTTGAAATTGATGGTGCACATTTCCCAACTTTTCAACCTTCAAATATAAAAAAGTAGGTTCACTGCATTCTCTGTCAATGGAAATATAAATACTAACCCCATGTAAACTGTTAGATCCAAAGCTAAAGTTTCGTAGTCCCACAGATGATATTCATTGTTATTCCCTGATTTTTGGTGGATTTACTTAAATATTCTTCAGAATCCTTACATTCAGTCTCCTCCAGGAAATTCTTTCTTTCTGCTTTGAATAATCCAATATTTTCACTTTTTAACTATAGATACTGCATGATTCTGGCAAAATTGTTTGTCTTTTAATTGGTACAAATAGGTTAAGCTTCCCAACTAAACTTAAGGTCCTTAAGGGCTAGAGGCACATTTAATTTTTAACAGCCATTAATAGTATGATGATATTGAATTTATATATTTCCGTTACATTATGACATGAAGCCTTTTACTTTCTTAGATCGTGTTTCTTTTAAGACCTGTTGACCATTATCTATGGCTCTTCACTAATGATATACTCTAAGTGCAGGAGCAGCATGTGCAGTGGTAAGGGCTTTACATTGGTCTCTCTAAGTCTTTAATCCTATTCAGATGAAAACAAGAAACTCGGAATTAAATGAACTTTCCAAAGGGATGCAGGTAGCAGAGCTAAGTTTTGAACATAGGCTTGTCTGAATCCAAAGCCTTCTGTTTGCTAGCTAAGAGTTTTGGACCTTAAGGCTATAACTATATATCTCATCTAATAATTTTCCAAAATGTGCTTGGATGTGGAAATCCCACTTATGAATTAAAATTATATTATTTTAGCAACAGTATTGTGATTACTGTAATTATTATTAGTCTACATAATAAGAATACAATTTATCAGGGTTTCCAGTAATCTAGGCACTGTTATAATGTTTTGCATCTGTTTGTATGCATTAAGACAGATTCTTTTATTACTCCCAGTTTACTGGGATGGGGTCACTGTGCCTCAGAGCGGTTGTGTCTTGTTCATGTTCCCTGTTGGTGAACAGCAAACCAGGAATTTGAAGCTCTTTAGGCACAGTGTTGATCTCCCCTTGGGAGACAAAAGTATGAAATAAATAAGTATGTAATATGAAATGATATACAACTCTGCCCAATGTATTTTACCTAAGATATTTCTTAAAAATGGGCTTTTCACATATTATCTGAAATTCCTAAATTAAAGTATGACCCTCTTGAATATGCAATTCTCCTTCTAGACCCAAGACTCTGTGACTCACATGGTCTGTTGTAGTTCTTCCTTCTGTGTTCTTTGTGACTTCATTAAAGTGAAGGACCTGGAAGAGACAGGAAGGGGGGCAAGAAAACTACTCAAAAGATTGGGAAATAAAAAAGAAAAAAAGAAAGGACCCAAATCCAAACAAAACAAAACCCCAAACCCAAACCCAAACCCAAACCAAACCAAAATACTAAACAAAGGAAAAAAGAGAGAACTTCAGTATAAGCATTTGTTCCTTGAAAAAACCAGACACTACAAAGAATCCTGTGCCATTATTTATTGCTGAGGAAACATAAAATGTTTTGCATGAATTTAAGTCAGTGCATCACTTCTCCCATTACTCTTCCCTGTAAGCCTTGCCTGTTTCTTGTGCAATTGTGGGAGTTCATCCCAGCTATCAGAGTAAATCTAGGCATGGGAAGTGAATGGGGCAGAGCCCTGGGGAGGGAATGTGCCCCCTACGGCTCTGTGCACAGCGAGTCATTGGAATGCTTGCTCAGTCTCCTGTGCTTCACAGCCAGATCTGTGGTCATCTGCATGCAAGCCAACCGAGAAATCAGTCTAAGCTGGTCAGTGTTTAGAAAGCGGACACCTACCTTCTCCATTTCGAATGCAGTGTTTTCTTTGGCTCCTAGGCAGGTCATGGCTATTGCTGATGAGATGGAGAGAGGGGAGTAGAAGATGTTGTCATCCTTTTTTGATGTTTTGAACTGTTGGAACAGATCAAATGCGAAGTGGGTGTTTGCTGCACTGAGTGAATTCATGGCGACCTGGGTGAGATCTGGAACTCCTAGAAAAAAGCATCAGATTCATTTTATGACTTTACTGAAGGGAAGTTTAGTCTGTAATGAACTTTTCTTAAAAGGAATGACTTATATTTGGATTGTGAGATTCTGGCAACTAAAGTTTTTCTTCTACTTTTCAAGCCTCTTTCAACGTATTTGTATTAATTTCATAATTAAATGACTATCAAATTACTATGTGAAAAAAAAAAGCTTTCATGAAAAAGTAACAGAACATCTTTATCTATCTTCTGTCACTGGCAGTACTGGGCCTGGGTAGGAGAGGCTTTAGTACAGATCCCAACACAGATTCAGCCAGCTCCCATGAGGCACCTCTCTGCCTTTTCCTTCCGGGTTCTTTGTGAGTCCGAGACTCTCCTCCCCACCACATGTGTGCCTAAGGGAGCATTTGTTTAATCAGAAATAAATTAGCTAAAGGATAAATCAAATGAAGGAGATATTTCAATTTTACTCCAGCAGAATAAGTAAAATGCAGTCGCACAGACTGAGATAGATGCATGATAGAAAAAATGCCATTGCCATTATTTTCAGAAATGATCGCTGTTACTGAGCTGGAGCAGCAGGAGGCACATACCTGTGTTCCTGGAGGGAGCAGAGGTGGGCAGGGAGCCTGTCAGCCTGTGTGTGGTGAACAGTGAACTCCTGAATATATAGCTCTCTCCTGCCACCTTCTAGTCCTCATGATCGGTATTTCAAGTAAATCAACTTTTGATTTCTTAACCAGGCTAACCATCATATGAAGCAACTCCAAATATTTACGATAGTAAAACATGAGTATTCTATTCCTGTACTTCCTTCTCACCTGCAGCAAAAAGCTGCGGACCTGCCATTGTTGGCTCTCGTGAAAGGCAGCTAAGGTGTCTTTCTAATACCAACGAGGACAGAGTTACAACTTCCTCACATGGCCCTGCCACATCCACCAGGAAATAATCCTTGAGGAAGCCTTCTCTTGGATGTGGATGTCTTTAAGGTCCATTTCAAACATAAACAGTGAAAAAGCTTATATTTTCTATCTTAAGTTCCAAAAGGACTTGTTCCACCTATCAATTTCCTTAGTAATTATTCTGTATAACCAGGAAAATAGCTCGAGTTCTGTCTAAAGTTGCTTTGAGACACTGCAGTGTCTCAGCAGCCCATGGAGAACAAGAACCTGTTGCCTTTCCCTAAAGGCTGTACCTTGAGAGCAGTCCTTGTTACCATCCATGCCCCGTTGCAGCCAGTCCCAGATTTTCCCTGTTTTTTTTTTTTTTTTTAAGGTCGGGGGAAATTAATTTACCTTGCAGTGTTAACATGCTCACAGGGGGAAGAAAGATGGATAAAGACAGGGAACATCTTGTGTGGCAGCCTTCTAGTTTTTTATATAAATATGAATAAAAAACAAATTGAGCTCCAGACTTGTGACATTTCTCTGTTGCTTGCCCTTCAGCATACCAGCTTCACATTCATGGACTGGGCACCATAGTCAACTGCTTGTAAGAGAAAATGAGGCAAAGGTGTTCCTTGAACGCCATGGTTAATTCTGTCACAGGAACTTTATTCCCCTCATATACATGATGTTCCCACAGGTACAATCATATTAAAAACTTGACTCTTGGGGCACCTGGGTGGCTCAGTGGGTTAAGCCTCTGCCTTCGGCTCAGGTCATGGTCTCAGGGTCTTGGGATCGAGCCCCGCCATCAGGCTCTCTGCTCAGCAGGGAGCCTGCTTCCCTCTCTCTCTCTGCCTGCCTCTCTGCCTACTTGTGATCTCTCCCTCTCTCTCTCTGTCAAATAAATAAATAAAATATTAAAAAAAAAACTTGACTCTTACCAAGCAGTGATAGGTATTCACCTATTTACAACTTTTACAACTTATTAAGGCAGGTCTCTTTGTTATCTCCATTGTACAGATGACAGAAATGAGGCACAAAGCAGTTGAATAAAAGCTCAGGTGTCTGTAGGTGGTGAATTGCACAGGTGAGATATCAGGCAGATTAGCTGGCTCAGGAACCTGCATGTGTATTCACTACCCATAGTATGTTAGACCCTGGGCACAGACTCTGGGTTTGAAACGACATACCTCCTTGTTTTGTTTTTTTTTTTAAAAGATTTTATTTATTTATTTGACAGACGGAGATCACAAGTAGGCAGAGAGTCAGGCAGAGAGAGAGGAGGAAGCAGGCTCCCCGCTGAGCAGAGAGCCGGATGCGGGGCTCTATCCCAGGACCCTGGGATCATGACCTGAGCTGAAGGCAGAGGCTTAACCCACTGAGCCACTCAGGTGCCCCTACCTCCTTGTTTTTAAATGCAAAGAACCCTTTTCTTCTGTACTCTCAAAAGAGGTAATGTCCTTCTACAAAATCAGAAAGGGTGAGATACAATCAAATACTAAGCCCACAGTCACCAGGAGAGAAGGCTTGTCTTTCAGATGCCCTTTTGGGGCTCCATCCTGGGACAGCCAAGAACAGTGAGCGCGGAATGATATCCAAGTGATTTCCCCTGAGCGTGAGGCTCAGAGAGAGAGAGTCAAATCAGGCCCAACGTTCCCTTCCCCCAGACAGCTCTGCCAAGCTGGAATTTAGTAGAAATGAAGAGGAAGGGAGGGAAAAGAGGCAGACAAAAGAAAGTGTTTCCCCAGAGTACATGGTACTCTGAGGCATGGCTGTGGCTAGCGTGAGGGTAATGGTTATGGGGCATCTAGCCCCACACCTGGCTTGCCCCAGGGGTGGTGGATGTTTGCACCCTGGATCAAATTTTTAATTGAGATATAATTCATCTACTAGAAGGCTCACTTTTTAAAAATGTAATAGTCACTCGTTTTTAGTACATTGACAAGGTTGTGCAGCCATCACCGTGATTTCACGGTGGAACAATTTCACCACCCCACAAAGAGACTCCTGCATAGCTCTCTGTTACCAAAGTCTCTGGAAACCATGAGTCTACTTGTTCTATGAATTTTTCTATTCTGGGTATTTCCTATAGATGGAATTGCATGACATTTTGGCCTTTTGTATCAAGTTCCTTTCACTTAGCATGGTTCATCCGTGGCATAGCACACTGTGGCATGTATTTCTTCATATGACTAATGCTCCATCGTATGGGAACACCACTTTCTGTGACCCACTCCTGTGTGAACCTACATTTAGGTTTTGTTCACATCTGGCTATTATGTATGACGCTGACATGACCTTTCATATAGAAATTTCAGTGCAGATATATGTTTTAATATCTTAGGTATATACCTAGCAGTGAAATCAGTTGTGTCATACAGTTAGTATGTGTTTGATTGTGAACTGCCAGACTGTTTCCCAGCGGCTGTGCCATTTTATATTCCCACCTGAATATGATGGGTTTAGGTGTGGGAGTTCTGATCTCCAGCACACCTTCCTAGCACTTGTTGCCATAGTGGGTGGGTCCTGTCTAATACTTGCCATGGACAGAGTGTTTTGTCCCAGCACATCCTGAGTTCACAGGAAGGTTCACCTACAACAAGGTCCCAGAAGCACAGAGGGTGGAGACAGGAGGTAGAGGGTGAATGGGAATTTTGCTTCTAAAACTGAAAGTTTTTTTTTTTCCTGGCAGCTCTCCCTACCCCGCTAGGCCATTCTGCTCTTAGGTCTCTTCTATCCCTCTGTGTGTAGTGAAGCCCCGAGTGAGATTGTGAGATCTGTGTGACAGATCCCCGAGTTGAAACTGGGTGGAGGTAAGGGAGGAAACAGACTGTTGGGGTTTTAATAAAGGAGTAGGTCCAAAGTTAGAAGAAAATGATGAGAAAACAACCCACAAACATGGGAATAGGAGCTTCTCACTGAAGGTTGTGTCACCAGCCATTGTCACCAAATGGAAGTATGGGTTCCTGGAGTAGGAGCAGGAGGGCTCAGGCTGGGCGTGGGAGGAAGAAATCTGGTGATAAAGTGGTATAAATTGGCCTTTAAGGGAACTTCTGACTAAGGCTGAAATTCCCTGAGACTAAGCTGCTAAGATTTGTCATGCAGAAGTAGAGTCTGAGGACAAGGGACTAATTATAAGGGCCAGGAGTTTGCTTACATTTAGAGAGAGCTTGGGCTCAACTGAGAAATATTTTCATCTGTTCTCAAAAAGTGTTCCTGCCATGCAATAGACAGTATTATGACATTCTGATATCATATGGTGTCACAGATCACTCAGCCATTCTCGGAAGTTTTTGCATGTGATTCCTTGCCAACTTGTGTCTTGGGCTGTTTTCTAAATAATGCACCAACATCATTGGTTTCAGGAATCCAGAAACCCAATAAAACTTTGAAGGAACATACACTTTCAGGAACCATCATGCTATTTCTCATGCCTTTATAGGTTGGTTAAGAAATATCTCCTTCGTTTTCCTGAACCTTATTTCCTTGTGAAGGGTGTGACTTGTTAAATTGCAAATCCTAGGGGAGTTTTATTTCTTCTTCCTTCTTACGAAGTATATGGTGTGTCTCTTTACAGGGAAACTGATTAGTGGAGAACAATAAGCATCCAATGGTAGAATATCTGCCAATTACTCTATCCCCTGCAGAAACAGATATAGCTAGGTATGCATTGAATATCATAGAATGAGATTAGCTAGCTTTGTAAAAGAATTTCACAGAGGAGAACTCATTCCAGTAAGATTTATACAGACATTAGTTAGGGAATTGCTCTCCTGTGTAAGTATATCGTGAAAGACAGATTCATAGGAACTCCACCCTTTCTTCCATTCCCACACTTCCAGCACCACCCAGGACAGTCATCCTGCTTTCAACTAAATCCATAACTGTTCGTTGTTGTTCTCTTATAACTCCCTCCCTGATTCGTGTGGGCATTCCTGTTTTTTTTTGCCAAGAAACACCAGTGCAGGCTCTCCCCTTTCCTCTTCCTCTTGCTTTAAGTGAAATAATGGATGTTCCCCATGACTGCATGCCACTGGATCTTTTCTCAGAGGCAGCGTCTCACTCCCCCATCTTCATACCATGAAGCCAGGAAACATGGTCTTCTCTTTCTTTTCTTTCCATTGTCTTTTCTAGCCATTGTTTTTCCTGTCTTCAGTGCCCTATTTTCGCTTTTCAATTGTGCGTGTATGTCAACACTTTGTTTGTCCCACCTACCATCTTGTGTGTTACTCCTTACTATTCATTAAGTCATCTCTTACCTCTTCACCCTTTTATGGTTTTAGCTCTCCATCCTAAATGCTCCCAGTGTTCCACGTTAACTCAAAATTTTCATTCCATTGTCAACAAATGGAATATATTCCTATTTTGTTTTACATCTGTTCTAGCTAAAGCTCCTTCTTTGTAAAAATCTTCTCATGTCTTTTGCCCTATTGATCATTGGATTCATGATGTTTCTTACCTACTTGAATCTGTGCTTTATATAAAGTAATATTGATTGTTGTTGATGCCGTCTCTGGAGTATGAATGGAAGGAAAATTCTAGAAGGCTGAAGGAACTTGAGTACATGGGATGTGGATTTGCTGGAGATTTTATTTTGCTTCTCCAGTTCTCTTCTACATTCTTTCATCCACCTGTGGGTTCCAGGAATCCCAGTTATAGGGTGACATAATCAGTGTTTTGTCCCCTGACAGACCCTTGCATTTGGCCACTGGGAGGCAACAAGTCATCCTGCTTCCTCTCAGCTAGGCTGCCAAGGGATGGTTGCATTTCTTTACCAAAAGCCACAGATGCTATTAGGCAGCCTTTTCTGTAGTTCTAACTGTTTCCTGGATTCTGGTAACCACTCCTCCTCTTACTCTCTAGGCCTAGGGGTGGTGTTGTCTCCTACTGTTGCTCGCCTTGTGCTATTCACCATCCTTTATTGGCTTCTCTTAGCTCTGACCATACCTTGGATAGTTTCTTCATCAAACTTTTCTGAATTATCCACTTTGACTGTGTCATTTGTTTTCTGCTAGGCCCTTGGCTACTACAGTAAGTAAATTGCTTTAGGAAAAAATATCTTCAAATGGAATTCTGGAATCGGGTTGCTCACATATTGAGAAACACATATTGAGAGGAAATAGGACACTGGCATATGGCATATAGTGGCTTCAAGTTATTTCTGATGGAGGCAAGACACGAAGTGCAGGTGGAAAACAAGGTGTCGGGACATCAGGTGGCTGTGGTGCTAAGTTGCTGTAGCCACAACAGTAGTTTTAAAGATTGTGGGATCAGCTGCTTACTTATGATGGGCCTGGGAAATTCAATCCAACTGAAATCTGAAAAACCTCTTCCACAGATCTTGACAAGTAAATACTGAAAGCTAGAACACATTTAGAATGATAAGATGCTTCATCTTTGGGCACCTAGGTGGCTCAGATGGTTAAGCTTTTGGCTCAGGTCATGATCCTGGGGTCCGGGAATCGAGTCCCACATCCGGCTGGCTCCTTGCTCCTTCTCTCTCTGCCTCTGCCTCTGCTTCTTACTCTCTGTCTCTCATGAATAAATAAATAAAATCTTAGAAAGATGCTTCATCTTTCTAGGAAATGCAATTAAAACATCAAGGAAATTAACACCAGTAACAATGTTTAAATACTGCAGATTGGTGTGATGTGGAAGAAGAGAGTTATTGTTGAAGGGCTGGTGAAAATGTTAGTCAACTACTTTGGTACTATTTGGTGGTATGTGCTTCAGATTCAGCAGTTCTGTGTTTAAATATATACCTTAGATGTACTCACATGCTGTGCTCAAGAAGACATATATAAGGGGGTTAATGGCCATACAGTTGGCAATTGCAAGAAGTAGAAGCAACTTACATGTATGTTAATAGAAGAATAAGGAAAATAAATTATGCTAGGTTCATATAATGGAATATCCTACAGTAGTGAACATAAATCAGTCTTCAAGCATAATGTACAGTAGAGAAAAAATCATGTTGAAAAGAATGTGTAGTTATCTTTTTTTTTTTTTGCAGTGTGGGTGGGAAAGTAGGGAGATTGATCATTGAAATGTAATTCTGAGGAATTAGGGGGCACACCTGCTTCAGAAATATAGAAATGTCATTGGGTCTTATGTAATGCATATTTGTGACTGATGCTAATTAGCATTCAGAGCCAACTGCTCTTATATAATTTGTAGGAACCCTGAGCCACATCAGAAACATGTGTCCTTTCAGGCTTGAGGTTTAGCCAGGTAGGTGCGGATTGCTCATCTATTTCTGAATCTGTTGTACCTTAACCCCTTTATGCCCCATAAACATTCCTGCTGACGTCCATTGGTAGTTTCCTCATAGCCTTCTGATGGCCCCTTATCCAGTCTTTGACTGGATGAGGTGAATTTTCTGAATTATTTGTCACTGTTGACTCATCTTCCTTGGAATTCTGCCTTTAGTTCTCCACATCTCTGACCCCCTTCCCACTGCCACCCCTCAGATCCATGTCCTTCTGGGGGTCTTCAGCAGGCGTTCCCTCTCCAGCCTATCTAGGCCATCTTACCCCTCTAACTTCTTCAGTCCATGAGTTCCCTGGTCCATTTCTCCCAGTTTAGGGCTTTTTCCTCCCTTCCCATCTCATAGTACCATTCATAAGCCCTTTCTTTTCATTAGTTTTGGGTTGATATGTATCATTTTGATTGACTGCTATTTTACATAATTTTAATCAGCCCTATTTTAAAATTTCATTCTGTACCTTTTAATCTTATCAGAAAAATTACACTGCTTTCCCTGTCTTCTATTATGAGGCTCTGTTGATGTTTCAGTAGAATAAATGTGTCTTTGGATCACAAGGAAAGATCATTTTTTTCTGTGCACCAAATCTAGCAGTAATCAGGAATAACTGATTGTTGGCTGCTTATATTTGGCTGAATGCTTCTTGAATGTACCTTCATTTTGAATTTAGGGGTGGTTACATAATACGTTTGGCCGTCACATTTTTAAAGCTTCTGGCATTGGGTTCTTAGTTATTTTCTGTGTAAATTCTCCTGGCAATGGGTTCTTAGTTATTTTCTGTGACCTAGTGGTAGGCTAAGTGAATGGTCTCCAGCACAGTGCTGAAAGCAGGGGCTTACTGTCAAGGGAGGTTTGCCAAGGTTCCTTTACATTTGGGTGACAAGTGACTTGATACCTCCTACCCTGAGCCAAAATTCCAAGGCCATCTTATCATTTCCCGTCTCATTACCTATGGAACAAGCATCTGAATTCCTGGAATGACCCCGCCTTTAACATCTGTCACTCCAGGACTGCCAGGAACTGTTATCACTCCCTTCAGTTTCCCAATTACCCAAGCAGGATATAGTCAACTTCTAGTAATTATATAGTACTGCACAAGAAACTCCTGATCTTAAACTGTTAAAAACAGTGTCTTCCCTACACTATGAGGATCACTTGACAGAACTGTTAATTAGTTGTACTTTATGTAAAAGAACTGTTTCTGGAATTCAGGGCATTAAATTGAATTTTGGTCAGTATTAATTTGATTTACAATGTTATTTCAGTGATGTTTGGAAGTATCTATACTTCTTTGAAAGTATTTTTAAAAAATTCTTAAAATACTTGATGCTTGCTCTGTTAAATTAAGATAATTCAGAAATGTAGGCAGGAAAGTACAAGAGGGAACTTCTCCACTCTCAAGCAGGGTAGTAGATTCCTAGGACTGCTATCATAAAGTACCCCATACTGTGTGGATGAAAATTACCAAAATTTATTCTCTCACACTTCTGGAAGCTAGAACTCTAAAGTCAAGGTGTTATCAGGACCACACTCCCCCTGAAGGCTCTAGGGCAGAATCTTTGCCTCTTTCAGCTTCTGGTGACTTCTACTGTTCCTTGGCTTGTGCATTCAGTCTTTGCCTCTGTCTTTAAAGGACCTTTTCCTCTGTGTGTCTCTTCTCTTCTTATAAGGGCACTGGCCATTGGATTAGAACTCACTTTAAGCCAGTATTACTTCATCTTAACTAATATCTGCAGAATTTCTATAACTAAATTAGTTCACACTCTGAGACACTTGGTAGACCTGAAGTCTCGAGGGGGTACTTATTCAGTCCACTACAGTTAACCCTCCTATTAGCTGAACCAACAACTTTTAATAGCTGAGTAGAAACCATCTAGCTATTTTTCCTTAAATATAAAATATACTTGTATCCATGTGATCCTAAATAAGCTTGAACATCCTAGACACTGGGTAATCCATGGACACCAGACTGTACTTCTTCATGATTATCTACTGAGGATGTTTGGGCCAAGAGTGTAGCTATTAGGACTGACACGGCAAGTGGGCAGGCCATGGCACTGGCAGTAGGAAGGACTTTAAGCAGCCTTGAAGCAGTAGGCAGAATGCTATCAGGCAACTGAGGTCATGGCTCCTATGGTGCTTATCCACCCTATGCCTCATGAAACAAGCTTAGAAGGAGCTGCACTCTGACTTCTCCATTGTTTTTTGGACCACTTTCAGTGGCAGCAGTTGAGAGACCCTGGAGGCCCTAGTTTCAAGGGTAGACACTGAGAGAATAGTAAAGGAAAGTAGCATGCCATGTGAGTAGCCCTTCCCAAAGCTTTATAGGAGTGCTAGTTCCAAAAGCAAGATGTGTTTAATGATGGATCACTTCTGACCTAGCCCCCTTGATCGGATGGTGTGTGTGGCATGGTTAGAGGATGAGAGGAAGGGGCCAGGCAAAGAGAAGTGGGGGAGGAAGACTACACACTACACACGGGGAGGGTGTGAGTAGGGAGGTGGGGAGGGAAGGAAAGACAGAGGAGGAAGGAAGGAGAGAGAGAGAATGGTAAAAGGCGAAAGATTTATGCGATCTGAAGAGAAACCAGAGTGAGAAGGAGAGAATGAATGCCACTAAGGAGGACAGTGAGTCATGGAATCTTCACAGCTGACTGTTCTAGGGAAGAGATGCTTCCCATAACCCAGACATCTTCCAAAACAGTGGTCTTTAAATTAGAATAAAACTAAAGGTGTCCTCAGAAACTTTTATGTGAGAATTTCTAAATCTCAAATGCATGTGTTCTCCAAAATTTATATGCCCAAGAATGTCCTGTAGTTCCCAGTGGCCGGTTTCCCAATTCTTCCACATTTCACAAAAGAAATGCAAACTTGTTACCTACCACAAATCTTACTACAGTGAGATGTCCAGGAACAACAAAGACGATCTTTTAATGATTAATCAAGATACTACAGGCCCACCCATAGGGCCTCTGCATTTCCTGATTTCTACAGACTTCTATAAACTGTGAAAACCAGAATGTCAGAGGGGAAGTATTTTAGCTCATATTGAGTTGTTCTGAATTAAGAATATTTATAAATGAAGTCAGGGTGACAGTGGAAGTAATGACAATTTTTCAGTACCACAGCTTCTTCAAATAAGCTTTGACTATTATCAAGATTGTGATCCTTAGGAGTCCAAAGCAGATGAACACCTCATAAGCTACTGAATGCTAAATACAATTTTTCTACTAATTGTGACAAATTCTTTTCTCCTATTCCAGAGACTATCTCAGGCACAAGAAAATACCAAACTATCTGGAATGTTTTACTGGGTTATGTATTTTTAAGATACATTAGATAAAATTTATGGAATTTATTTCAGATATGGTGTGCATTATTCAATTAATATATAGAATCTGTTGCATCAAATCTCATCATGAATATGTCCTCCTGTGAAAGTGAGTTCTCATTGTATTTCATTTTTAAAAATGGTTAATAACCTCCTACTAGCAAAGTCCAAAATTTTGTGTTAGATGCAGAACCAATGAATTTTTAGCAATACACATTTTTATCTTAAGTGAAGAAGCACAGGGAGATTTTCTTATGATTCATCTCATTAAGAGATGCTTCTCCAATTAAAAATAGCTTCTGTATTTAATAATATTTCAAATTTAAAATCTTTTCCTCCAATTTTATTCTAATAGTAAGTGTAGTGATAGATAACACAATCTAAAAAAAGATCTTTTAACATTTAAAGCAATATGATCCATGGAAAATAACATTTTAAATTGAAATTTATAAACATTGTATTGGAGAAAAAGATGACAAAGTTATCAATAAAAGACTTTAAAGTATAAAAATATTAAATTAGGATAAATTTCTTTGAAGAAAGTGGAATTGAAATATAATTTCCATGTGAAGAAGAATGATTTAAAATCTTCAAAAGTTAAGGGTCTTGTTCATGTGTTTTAAAAATGGGTAAGTAGTAGGTATGATAGGTGAATTCCATTGGATGGAGTTAAAAGAGTGAAGAAATCGTTTTATTTTAAAATAGCAATCTCGTAAAACGACATAAATTACATCCTTTGTAACTGTATTTTGGCCGGAATTTTAGTTGTCAACTAAAACCTGTGGGGTGAAGGTTTAAACAAAAGTTATGAGTTGTCCTTGAGCAAAGGGTTTGGAGATCACTGTTGCAAGATTCAGATCCCTGGATTTGCTGTGTGCTACCAGGTGCTACACATTTGAGGCAACACCACTAGTGACACTGTGTGGCAGTGGCTGCAACAGTGAGTCAACAGTATGAGACTTCCTGGGGACAAAATAGATTTCTGGTGTTCTTTAAAACAAGGATAAGACTGACAATCCCCCTCCACACCTCAATTTGTTAAACATTGTGGGATTCTTAAATTGTGGGGTTCTTAAAGTTCTTAAAGTTGTTAAGAGAGGGAGGATCCAGGGAAAGAGATTGGCATCTTTCATAGACAGGATGGTGGATGGATTATATTTCACCTGATTATAAAGAGGGATGTAGTCTTATTTTGTATTCGTTGAAGTAATAGTTTCTCCCAACAAAGAAAAGCCCTGGGCTGAGTGCCTTCACAGGTGAATTCTATGAGATATTGAAAAAATTAAAACCAGTCCTTTTCAAACTTTTCAAAAAATTGCACCGTAGAGATCATTTCCTAACTCATTCTATGAGGACAGCATTACCCTGATATTAAAGCAAGAGGGACACTATGGAAAGAAAAGTACTGACCAATATCTTTTATAAATATTGATACAAAAATCCTCATAAAGTGCTAACAAGCTGAATTCAGCAGCATACTAAAAGGATTATACATCATGACCAAGTAGGATTTATTTCTGGAATGCAAGAATAGATCAACATATGAAAATCAATCAATGTGCTAAATCCCATTAATAGAATGAAGGGGAAAAACACCATGTGACCATCTCATATGATGTAGAAAATTATTAGACAAAATTCAACACTTTTTGATAAAAATATTCATCAAATTTTTAAAAAAGATTTTATTTATATACTTGAGAGAGAGACAGTGAAAGAGAGCATGGTAGAGAAGCAGACTCCCCGTGGAGCTGGGAGCCCAATGCGGGACTTGATTCATGACCTGAGTGGAAGGCAGTCGCTCAACCAACTGAACCACCCAGGTGCCCCTCATCAAATTTTTAATAGGAGATGTCCTCAACATGATAAAGGATATTTATGAAATACCCACAACTAACATCATATTTCATAGTGGAAGACCAAAATCTGTTATTCCTTTTCCATTTTTACCTAACATAGTATTGGAAGTTCTAGCCAGAACAGTTAAGCGAGAAAAAGAAATGAAAGACATTCAGATTTGAAAGTAACAAGTAAAATGATCTCCCTATTTAAGATGACATGACCTTGTATGTAAAAAACCCTTAAGATTCAAAAAAAAGTCTGTTAGAGCTAATAAATAATTGAAGAAATTTCTTAAGATATGAAATCAACAAACAAAAATTATTTGTATTTTTATACTCTAAAGAAGAAAAATCTGAAAAGGAGATTAAGAAAACATATCCATTTACAACAGTGTCAAAAAGAATTAAATACCAGGAATTAACTAGGTAGGCAAAGATTTATAGAATGAAAAGTACAGATCATTGATGAAAGAAATTAAAAAGACAGAAAAGTGGAATGATACCCTGTGTTCATGGATAGGAAAGTTAACATTGCTAAAATAACAGTACTTTTCAAATCTGTCTATAGGTTCAATGCAATCCCTATCAAAATTCCAATAGCATTTTTTTCAGAAACAGGAAAATCCATCCTAAAATTCATATGTAGTCTCATGGCAACCCCAGTAGCCAAAACAATCTTGAAAAAGAAGAATAAATTTCGAAGTTTACATTTTCTGGTTTCAAAGCATACTACAAACTTATAGTAATCCAAAGAGTGTGGCATAAAGACGAACTATATACCTATGGAGTCGTATAGAAAACTTGGAAATTAACTTTTTTTTTTTTGGAAATGAACTTTTGAATATATGGTCAAATGATTTTTCACAAGGGTGTCAAGATCATTTAATGGAGGAAAGGACAGTCTTTTTAAATAAATGGTGCTGGTAAACTGGATATCTGCATGGAATAGAAGAAAATCAGGCCCTTACCTTACACCATTTATTAACACTAAGTCAAGATGTTGAAGGCCTAAATGTAAGAGCTAAAACTATAAAATTCTTAGAAGAACATATAGTAGAAAAAATGACAATTGGATTTAGCAATGCTTTGATATGCTACCCCAAACTGAGGCAGCAAAGGAGGAAATTGATAAATTGGACTTGTTCAAATTGATAAATTGGACTTGTTCAAAACTTAAAACTTTTTTGCACCAAAGGGCAGTATCTGGAGAATATAAAGCAATCCACATAATGGGGAAAAATGTATAAATCATATATCTGATAAGGGATTAATATCCATAGGATATCAAGAACTCCTAGTACTCAATAACAAAAAAACAAAAGCCAAAAGAAAAATTGCAAAGGACTTGAATAGACATTTTTCCAAGGAAGATATACAAATGCCCTCCCAGAAAATAACAAATGTAGCAAGAATGTGGAGAAAAACAGAACCCTTGTGCATTGCTAGCAGGAATGTAAAATGGTGTGACTGTTGTGGAAAACAGTTTGAGGAACCACCATATTGGTGATGGCTGCACAACAATGTGAATGTACTTGATGCCACTACATTGTAGAGTTTAAAGTGATTAAAATGGTAAATTTTATTCTATGTATATTTTAACACATTCACACACACACACACACACACACACACACACACAAGTCATGATTTCTGATTTAAGCTGTTTTCCCAACAGTGTTTCCCAAACTTTTTATCATCTTGGGTCACCTCCCTCTCACATTTCCCTTAAAGGTTCTATTAAGTTTCTCTCCTTTCAAAATTCTCTACTCATCCCATAGCTTTATCACTTGCAGTTTATGTCTTTTCCTCCTTCACCAGGGAGGGAGACAAACCATAAGAGACTCTTAATCTCAGGAAACACGCTGAGGGCTACTGGGGGTTTGGCGGGGAGAGGGATAGGGTGGCTGGTTGATGGACATTGGGAGGGTATGTGCTATGGTGAGTGCTGTGAATTGTGTAAGACTGATGATTCACTGTACTCTGGGGGCAAATAATACATTATCTGTTAATTAAAAAAAAAGAAAAAAGAAAAGGATATTATTTTGGAACTTCTTCAATTTCCCATCATCCTCTAAACTTCAGACCTCTGTGCCTCTCATCCTTCCTTCTTCTTGTCCTCTTATTCCCATCTTCCATTTTCTCAAGAACTTCTTTTAGTAGCACACCTTTTCTAAATGAGCCTCCGTCTCTAATGGAGCCTGCTCCTGGTGTAAATATATTGAAACTCTCTCATTCTTTTTTTTTCTTTTTTTTGAAACTTTCTTATTCTTAAGCAAGCAAACAAACCCCTTTCTTCTAGCCACCCCATTCAATAAACTTCTTTTGTCATTCAAAGTTTTGAGAGTCTAGACTCCCAACACCTTCTTTACCCACTGCAAATCTAGCATCTTTTCCAATATTTCAACAGCGTAATTTTTGCTTAAGTTTGTAATAGGCTTTCTGAATTCCTAATCCAGTAGACATTTCCAGAATTTATGTATTTAGAAAGGATTCTTCTTGTGTGATCTGCAGGCCCTGGAACTTCCCCAGACCTCAACGACAGATCCAATTTCATAAAACACTTAATGAACTTTTTGAACCATTAAAATATTTAATTGAAGATTTTTTGAATCTACCTTTGAGTACACATCACTTAAAATTAGGTGGGGTCACATGGGATGTATGCATAATGTAACTTAATTTTTTTCTTAAGTATGGGGTTATTGTTAAAAACATTTAATTAAAAAGTGTTCTGCTCCCCCCATACTTCCAGAAACAATGGTTACTATGTGTGCTTTATACAAATCTCTTCCTATTCCTCATTGTTTATCAATTTTATTGAGCTATAATTTACATAAAATAAATCCACACATTATAAAAGTATAGTGCACTGACTTTTGACAAATGTAAACACCTGTTTACATAGCACCACCTGTTTACAGGTCTTTGCAAATGGTGTAAACACCTGTTTACAGGTGGTGCTGTGTAAGTACCGCCCAATCAAGTTCAGAACATTCATCTCAACCAGTTTTCCTAGGTCTGTTTTTACCATGAATTTCTTCTCCAGTTCCAGCCCTAGGAAACCACTAATCAGTTTTCTGTTAACTTTGTCTGTTCTAGGACATGATGTAAGTGCAGTTATATAATATGTACTCTTCCTGTCCCATTTCTTTTGCCCAGCATAGTATGTGGGAGCTGCATCCATGCTGCTGGAGGTCCATACCTTCTTCCTTTTTTGCACTGAGTATTCTCCCATTGTTTATATTACCATTCACCAGCTGATAAAAATTTGAGGTATTCCCATTTTTTGACTATTATGAATAAGGTTTCTATGAACATCTTCATTCTATCCCTTTGTGACAAGTGTATTCCTTTCTCTTGGGTAAATTCCAAGGTGTGCAGTTACTGTATCATATGGTGAGTATATGTTTAACCAACGCATCTTCATTCATGTAAGGAAGATTTTCTCTAGAAGCGAAATTGCTCAACCCCAAGAGATTTAAAGTTTTCTAGAGTGATATCACCAAAACGGCGGTGTTGGAGACCCCATCCTTTATCCCTCCCCACAGAGATGAACAATTACATAGCTCTTATTGAACAAAAACAGTTCACAAAAAAAGAGGTGATAATCACGTGATGTGACGGAGGTGTTAGCCAATGCTGTGATGGGAGTCATTTTGCTATATGTAAACATATCAAACATGGTGTGTACTTTAAACTTACATGGTGCTGTAGGCCAATTACGTCCTAGTAAAAATGGAAAAAATAAAACAACCAAATTGTTTTCCAAAGTGGTGGCACCTTTTTGTATTCCCACTGGTAGTATATGAAAGTTCTAGTGGCTCTACAGTCTCTACAGTCACATAGTTTGATAAGTCTTCAGCAGCATTGGCTGGTACAATAATGGTCACTGCTGTTTTTTGTATGTCTTTTATAGGCCTAATTCATTATTGGTATTATTGTACATTATTTTAATCATTATAACCATGCTAAGAAGAAAAATCACATTAATATATATATATTTTTTAACTTCTAGGAATGAGATTGTAATTGGTTTTTGTACTTCTAAGGTCAGAATACTTCGGCATCGAATAGTGGGCATCAAGATAAATCTATTTGTCCAGTGCCCACTAAGCCACCTTGTTCTGATATGTGTAAAATGGTATCCTCTTGTTCTTTTGATTTCCTTAGTTTTGTTTATTGGTGACTTTGCTTATGTTTTTCATGTGCTTCCTAAGTCTGTGAGTTTCTTTGAACTACACCAGAAGTTATTATGATTGCAAAATTGAATGAATGTGTGCACAAGTATTTTTTCTAAGGTTTTAAGGAGTTTTCACAGTTTTTATCAGGATATTAATAGGTCAGTGATGTTAACATTTTCTTAATTCTTTTCACATCAGATTGTGATACTTAGAATATTCATATTTTGCAACATTACCAGGTAAGCCAGGTTCTTAAAAATTCTTCTTTAGGCTGTGTTTAGAGAAGAAAGAAGATGCCATCCAATTTTGGTATTCATGATAATTACATTCTTTAAACTCATCATGTAACACCAAATTAGTGAATATTAAACCATTCATTGCTCCTATGAGAATTATAAGCCTAGGTTCCTGTGAGGCCTTGGTCACAACATTTATGTTAAT
>PISX010007759.1:0-27213 GCA_004024625.1 Mellivora capensis
TCTGGTCAGGGGCCTCCGGTTGAGCCGCCAGCAGGCTTTGCAGAATTGTCAGGGCCGAGCTGAATGTTTGAGGTCTTGAGGTCTCTTGATGTTGGGGTTGTGCTTTTGAGCCCCAAGTTGGGTTCAGAGATGACTTAAAAATAAAGTCTTTAAATAAAAAGAAAGATCAGGGGCGCCTGGATGGCTCAGTAGGTTAAGCATCTGCCTTCCGCTCAGGTCAGAATCCCAGGACCCTGGGATGCATATCAGATTCCTGGCTCAGTGGGGAGCCTGCTTTCCCCTCTGCCTGCTGCTCTCCTGCTTGTGCTCTCTGTCCCTCTCCCTGACAAATAAAAAATAAAAAAACAAATAAATATAAAGAAAGATCAAACAAAACTGAGAGCAACCTCAGATAGTCAATTCAAAGATTGGGAACCTTGGAAATATATATAGAACGTCCCAGATGTGCAAATCTGCCTCTTCGACTGTCCATCTTCTGGAGTTAAATACAGATCAAGGATTGCGGATGAAAACCGAGGGTCCAGACTCGCAGTGCACCCAATGTAAAAGACTGACTGGATTTCCAAGGCACAGGATCAGAGAGAGAATGTAATATCTCAGTAATTTTCATATTGGAAATTGGAAATCATACTAGTTAGGATCTATTGGGTTGAGGACAGTACAGTCTTTTAAAAATTAATTCCACTATATTATTTTTACATTTTTGAAAATGTGGCTACAAAAAAGTATTACATACATGTGTGGCTCTGTCGAAAGCCTGTCGTGCTGATTGGTGAAGCCTGCGAGTCTTGATTTCAGGACTGTGGGTTTGAGCCCCATCCTGGGTGTAGAGATTACTTTATTTTATTTCTTTTAAAATTTATTTATTTATTTGACACAGAGAGAGAGATCACAAGTAGGCAGAGAGGCAGGCAGAGAGAGAGAGAGAGAGAGACAGAGAGGAGGAAGCAGGCTCCCTGCCAAGCAGAGAGCCCGATGCGGGGCTCGATCCCAGGACCCTGAGACCATGACCTGAGCCAAAGGCAGAGGCTTAACTCTCTGAGCCATCCAGGCACCCCAGTATCCATGTCTTGATTTCAGCTCAGGTCATGATCTCAGCATTATGAGGTCGAGTCCCATTTTGGGCTTCCTGCTTGGCATAGTGTGCTTGGGATTCTCTCTCTCCCTCTTCCTCTGTCTGGTATCACCCGCCGACCCCACTCGCACTCACTTGCTCCCTCTCAAAAAAAAAAAAAAAAAAGAAAGAAAAAAGAAAAAAGAAAAACAAACATTTTGTTTTCTTCTTAAAAGATTTTCTTTATTATTTAGAGAGAGAGAAACAGCAGAAGCAGGGGGAGTGGCAGGCAGAGGGAGCTGCAGAAGCGGGCTCCCACAGAGCAGGAGCAGCCCTATGTGGGGCTCGATCCCAGGACCCCGGTGCCATGAGCTGAGCCGAAGGCAGTTGCTTAACCAACTGAGCCACTCAGGGGCCCCCTCCCCAAAAGCATGTGCTGCTCTAGAATTCCTAAGAAAGGAAAACTGGTGAGCATCATAATTTAAAATGCATGTACCCTCTGGCCACAGGGATTGGTCCAGATGCCACAGATGTGCCTAGCAGGGCATTTGGGACAAGTTACACGTGTCTGCCATGGTGGGACTGGTTAAAGTGGGGTGTCTCGCTACCATAAGACGCTGGGCAGCTCGCAGAATGAATAAAGCCACTGCATCAGCACAGATCCTGAGCAGAGATCCGGGTTTCCCAGGAGCCTGCAAGTATCAAAACAGAGATGTGTGAGCCATGTAAAGTGGACCTGGGGTCCTAGTTCACAGCAGAGTATAAAATATCCCAGACTGACCTTTCTCCATCGGTTACATATTGAGACAAAGTTTTGGGTGTATTGGGTAAAACAAAATATATTATTAGAACTAACTTTTCTGGTATCTTTCTATTTTTTTTATTTTTTATTTTTTTAAAAGATTTTATTTATTTATTTGCCAGAGAGAGGGAGAGAGCGAGCACAGGCAGACAGAGTGGCAGGCAGAGGCAGAGGGAGAAGCAGGCTCCCCGCTGAGCAAGGAGCCCGATGTGGGACTCGATCCCAGGACGCTGGGATCATGACCTGAGCCGAAGGCAGCCGCTTAACCAACTGAGCCACCCAGGCATCCCGTCTTTCTATTTTTTTTAAACGATTTTATTTATTTATTTGAGAGAGAGAGAGAGAGAGAGAGAGCATGAGAGGAGAGCGGTCAGCAGGAGAAGCAGCCGGCTTCCCGCTGAGCAGGGAGCCCGATGCGGGACTCGATCCCAGGACTCCAGGATCATGGCCTGAGCTGAAGGCAGTTGCTTAACCCACTGAGCCAGCCAGGCGCCCCCATCTTTCTCTTTTTAATACAGTTGCTGTATTAAATACAGTTGATTTTCCTCAGTGAAAATCACATATGGGTGAAAACAGTCTGGCTGTTTCTCAGAAACGCTGGCCTCGAGGTAGCATTGGACGCAGACTCCCTGACGTCTGTCGAAAGGAACTGAAAGTAGCGACTCAATTATTTGTGCACCTGTACTCAGAGCAGCACGATTCCCAACCCCCCAAATTTGGAAGCAGCCCAGAGCCTCACTGAGGCATGCATGCGTTGACAGAATGCTGCCCGCCCACACGCTGGAATATTGTTATCGTTATTAGAAGGAAGGACATTCTGACTCTGGTGACAGTAAGGTGAACCTGGAGGGCACTGGCTCAGCGAGAGAAGCCAGACACATGTTCTAGGATCCCACTTCCGAGAAACATCTAGAAGAGGTAAATTGGAAGGGATGGAAAGTAGATTAAAGGGGCCTGGGAGGGTGGAAAGGGAACTGGGAGTTTCTGCTCCTGGGAGCAGAGCTTCTAGGTGGGGTGACGAAGACGTTTTGGAAATAGTGGGGATGGTCACACGCCATCGCGAATGCTCTCAATACCGCCGAAGTGCACCCCTGACTATGGGTAAAATGGCAAATTGCCCGTCATAGGTATTTTGCTACAGGTTCTAAAATGATGCAACATTTTTACTTAATTACTTTATTTTATTTATTTTAGTAGGTCTCAGAAACGTCATGGTGGCTGGCAGGCTTGTGCCACTGGGCTGAGCTGGGCAAAGCTGCCAGGGCAGAGGGCAGCAACTGGCAGGTGGCCTTGAATGACAGAGAGGAGCAGAATGCAGAATTACGTGTTGGTGCCAACACTTCTGGAAGGAGACCCAACAGATAGACCTTCCAGGAGATATCCCCTGGCAGGAGTAGGAAGGGGCTGAAAGTTGACCATTTGCTACTTTTGCCTCAGGGCTTAGTGCCCGGGCACAGAAGGTTAATACATAGAAATGTAATAAAGTGATTATAGTCTGTGCTTTTCCGTGGGGGCTCTGGGTTTACAGCGGCCCCTCCTAGGGGCCAGGAGATCCTTGACAGTGACCTTGAAAAGTACAGATTTAGGGAGCAGGGGGATCCCATCCAAGTTGAACCCAAGATTTTTTTCCCTAAAAACAGAATGAAAAGTGTTGCTGCACTGGGATGCTGCAAAGATCAGAGTAATAATAATAATAATAATTAAAAAGACAGATACTGGGGCTCCTGGGTGGCTCAGTGGGTTAAGGGTCTGCCTTCAGCTCAGGTCACGATCTCAGGGTCCTGCTCAGTGGAATCTGCTTCTCCCTGTTCCTCTGCCCCTCCCCCTGCTCACAAGGGTGCGCGCACTCTCTCTCTTTAAAAAAAATAAAAAATAAAGTAAGTAAAATAAAATGTGACATTTAAGGGGCACTTGGGTGGCTCAGTGTGTTGGGCGTCTGCCTTCCGCTCAGTTCATGATCTCAGGGTCCTGGGATCACGACCCGCATCAGGCTCCCTGTTCAGTGGGGAGTCTGCTTTTTCTTCTCCCTCCCCCCACCCCAGGCATGCTCGCTGCCTTTCTCTCTCTCTCTCTCTCACTCACTCTCTCTCACAAGTAAATAAGTAAAATCTTTTTAAAGATTTTTAAAATTTTTTCATTTATTTGTCAGAGAGAGAGCACCCAGGCAGGCAGAGTGGCAGGCGAAGGCAGAGGGAGAAGCAGGCTCCCTGCTGAGCAGGGAGCCCGATGTGGGAGTCGATCCCAAGACACTGGATCACGGCCCAAGCCAAAGGCAGCTGTCTAACCGACTGAGCCACTCAGGCGTCCCAGTAAAATCTGAAAGAAAGAAAGAAAGTAAGAAAGAAAGACACTAGGGGCACCTGCGTGGTTCAGTGGGTTAAAGCCTCTGTCTCAGGTCATGATCTCAGGGTCCTGGGATCGAGCCCCGTGTTGGGCTCTCTGCTCAGCGGGGAGCCTGCTTCTCTGCCTGCCTCTCTGCCTACTTGTGATCTTTGTCTGTCAGATAAATAAATAAAATCTTAAAAAGAAAGAAAGAAAGAAAGTAAGAAAGAAAGAGAGAAAGAAGGAAAGAAACACTAAACCCTAATGCAACACAAAATCTCCCCTTTTCCCATCAGATGGGCTGGAGAGAGTCCAAGGTCAAGACTGGGCTACCGATGGAGGCCAGAGACCTGGGGGCTCACACCCCACCCCACCTGGGCCCCACCTGGACCCAGAAAGACCCCAGGACAGCAGTCACGAGGCCTTGTCTAGGGGGCATCCACTGCATCCTGGGAGGGGGTAAATTTGCCTCAGGAGGCCTTGCCTGGGGAGGGGTGGCGTGCGGGGGGAGCCAGCGGTTGGCCAGCAGGTTTAGGACGGAGGCACAGGCTTCTCAGGGTATGGATTAGACCACACTAGGGAGGAGAAGGAAATGGACTGATTGTGGGCGCGAGGCTCAGTCCAACCCCCACACCTGCCACCAGCTGACCCAGGTGTCCGCTCCCAGCAGCCAGGCCATCACAAAAAGCCACCTGTGGGGGCCCCTGCCCCGTCTCTGCCGTGATATAATGATTTATAAGGAGTACATGCGTATTTGGTCATTCAAATCCCCCAAATCTATTTCTCGGATGTGTTCAATCTTCATCCATAGTTCCCGGAAAGGTTTCAAAGCCCTAAACGTGAAACGCGTGCCTTGTTCACGAAGGTTACTTTGGACCCACCCAAGGTTGGGGGTAGGCTGCCGGGAAGTTGAACCCGCCTGTGACCAGTGAGTAAGTCAATCACGCCTATGTGGAAACCCCAGACGGACCGGGTGCACGAGCTTCCGGGCTGGTGAGCAGGTGGCCAGAGTTGTTTGCTGGAAAGGCGAGGAAGCCCATCCTTTGCCCTGTGCCTCTCTCCGTCTGGCTATTGATTCGCATCATTTATTAGGTCCTTTAAAAATCTGGTAAAGGTAAGCGTTTCCCTGAGTTCTGTGAGCCACCCCAGCCAAGTCGTGAAACCCAAGGAGTGGGACCTTGGAACCTCCTCTCTCTAGCTGGGCATCAGAAGCACAGGTGATGGGGACCTCTGGGTGGCTCAGCCGGTGAAGCGTCTGCCTTCAGCTCAGGTCATGATCTCAGGGTCCTGGGATCGAGTTGCACATGGGGCTCTCTGCCCAGCGGGGAGTCTGCTTCCCCCTCTGCCTGCCCCTCTTCCTGCTCGGGTGCGCGCTCTCTCTCTCTCTCAAATAAATACGTAAAACCTTTAAAAAGAAAAAAACGCAGGCGATGGCCTGGGCTTGTGGCCGGCTTCTGAAGTGGGGGTGGGGGACAGGCTTGTGCGCGACAGCTCCTAACCTGGCGGGACCGATGCTGTCTCTGCAGAGATGTGTTGGCATTGACCTGAATTCTCTTAGAACTGCTTGGTGTTGTGGGTATGGGAACCCCAACCATCACGGGCAGTACCAGTGCCCTGAGGCTTGTGTGGTTTTGGACATACAGCCGGCCCATCCATAAAGGGAAAAGGATGACCAAAACCGCTGGTTCTCAAAGTGGGTTCTGTCCAGGGGTGGGCAGAGGTTCCTCGGAGGATGGAAAGGGGCAGTTGGGCAGAAATTCCAGCTCCCACCTTCGCTTCCACTAGATCCCACTCCTGTGTTGAGTCGGTCAACAAACATTTCTTGACTACTAGCTATGGGCTGGGCTCCCAGGACCCTGCAGGAAGCAAGTGGCAAACAAAACAAACCACACACACAAGGAGCTCAGAGTGAATGTAAAATTATAACTGGTACCAAGTGAGGTGGATGGGACCTGATCTGGCCTTCCTGGGTGTGTGAGCTGTGAGCTAAAGCCCCATAGGAGTTCTCTTCTTAAAAAGGAGGGAAGAGCTTTCTGGGCGGAGGAATGATCTGTGTAAAGGCCCTGAGGCAGGCTGCAAGGAACAGAGGGATGGAGGAATTCAGTAAGGCCGGGTCTTCCTGAGCAGGACATGAGGTCAGAGCGGGCATGGAGGCCAGGCCACATGGAGCTGTGTCTGCCGACGGTCAGCAATGGGGTTCTCAATGCTCGGGGGTCTGGGGGAGGGATAGGGAGCTATGTGAGGCTTCCAACAGAGCCGTCACCACATCCACTCCCGTCTTGAGACTCTCTCAGGCCGCCATGTGGAGGACAGGCTCCTGGAGACAGAGCAGAGACAGGGAGACCAGGAAACAAGAGGCTGCTCCAGGCTGGCCAAAGTCTGAAGTCCGGCTCCTGGAGTCACCCTGTCCCCAGGCGGCATAGCATTTCCATGAGACGCTCTTCTAGGCCGATGGAGGTTCTGGGAGGCGGGGGGGTCTCCTGGGGCCAGACACTGACCCAGGAGGCTGACCCAAATCTACTCATGGCTCACTCTCCAGCAAGGGAAATTATCTGGTTACTCATTAAATTGTAAGTCACAGAGCTGTCGGTGCTAATGTCGCTGTGTACCCGCCCGCAGCCGGGGCGGGATGCCAGCCTTCCCACGGCGACCCTGCTGGTAGTGGCGATGGAGGTCCCCAGGGGAATTCCGTGCCGCAGGTCCCCTGGAGTCTCCAGGGCACTAAGGAGCCACCAGAGACATTCCAGAAACACTGCTCGCCCCTTGTCCCCTTGTTACGCCCTGGCTCAGGCCAGATCTGTCCTCATGGGAGCTTTGGCCACACTGTGCCACTTTTTCTGCTCAACTGACAGCCCCATGGGGACAGAAAAGCCAAAGAACCGGAGAGGCTTGAAGAGAGTGTAAGAAGTGAGATTGTATCTCAAGGATCGAAAACCTAGGAGCGCCTGCCTGGCTCAGTCGGTGGAGCTTGGGTTTGTGAGTTTGAGTCCTACCTTGGGTGCAGAGAGGACTTAAAAATAAAATCTTAAAAAACCCAAACCCAGAGCAGGCGTTTAGTGGAGGGCCTGGATTCTGTCTCTTCCACTTGTGTGATCAGAATTTGGCTGGCTATGTCGGCAAGCGTGTTGGGTTGGGGCCCTGGTCCTGCCATTCACTCCCTGAGGGATCCGGGACCAGGTGGCCGCGCTCAGAGCCCTACATCCCTCCTCTGTGGCACGACCATCTCTGGCTCTGCTCATGGCTCCTCCAGAGGGAGTGAGTGCCCCGTCTAGGGGAGGATCCAAGCAGGCTGGCTCTGCAGTGGAGGTCAGGGCTCCCCAGCACTTTTCAGATGCTCCAGAGAATCCAGAAGGTGCTTATCCCCCCTGGGGCCAGGCCAGGAAGGTTCCAAGAGGCTGGGCTGGGACAGCAGGCAGATGGAGACCCCCCATGTTGCCCCTGTCCCACCTGCTCCTGGGCTCTCTGGTTCAGATCCACTGGTCACCGTGGCCAGAGAGGGGATGGAGGTGGTGCTGTCCCCCGAGGGTCCCCACGCACAACTGTAACTCGAGCCACACCGGAGCTCTAGCCATCTGTCACCAAGTCACAGGAGGGTGTGGACTGGAGCAGGGGCAGTGAGGCTGGGAGGCGGATGGGCATGTTGCATGCACCAGCTCCCCAAAGCTGACTGCGCACCCCACGGGGCACCAGGAGGCTGGAGGTGCTCCTGGGCTCAGCGACTGCAGCCAGGCTGAGCCCCTGACTCCAGGCAGCCCCAACTGCAGAGAAGGGGGAGGTAGTGACCGGGCTCCATGGGAGGCCTGCAGGTCACTGTACTGTAGGCCACTCTACTTCTGCCCACTCGCGCCCTCCCTCCGAGTTCTACCCCTCGACAGGGACTGGGAATGAAACCCGTGGGTATAACAGGGGTCAGGCGGGGGCAGATCACCTCCCAAACCACCCCAGTTGGCACAGCGATCGCCCTTGGCAGCCCCGGCGCGCATCCCAACTCCTTCCTCAAGCCCTTCCCACCGGCTCCCTCCACCTGGCACGCCCTTCCCTGCCCTTACTCTCTTCCTTCTCAATGTGCCACCTGCCCCTGGGGCCTCTGGCGATGATCCCTCCCTTCATTTCCTTTTACGGCCTCAAACCACCTGTTCTGCTTAAAATTTTATTTCAGACTCTTGCTATTTTTATGGTGTGCTCCAAACAGCTGGGAAGTGGGATGGGGGGTTGGGATTTGAACCCACTGGACTTAGGATGTGCAGCTGGGCCAAAAGTCAACCCTGGAGTCCAGCTTTTGGGGGTCACAGGACCCCTCCTGCCAAAAGCCAGAGGGAGCTGGTGCTTATCCTGGATTTGCTGTGTGACCTGAGAGATTGCCAGACCCTCTCTGGGCCAGGCTTGCATAGCCAATGCCAGGCAGGCGTCCCTGGAAGGAAGCTGGTCCCAGAGCCCAGACTGGAGGTACACCCCCCCTTCAGGTTCAGACTGAGCTGGCACCCCTGTGTGGGATGCGTGGGGCCGTCTGTCCTCCCCAGCCGGGCTTTCTGCCTACATCGGACCCCCCAGTGCCTTGCTCCTGGGGCTGGGTGCTTGATGGAGCTGCCAGCCTGCTGGAAATTTCTTTCCCGCTGGGGCCTCAGGGCTGTGAGCCAAGGGTGTCTGGCGGCTCAGGAGGCAGGCAGGGGCCCCCTTGGCCTGGGATGGGTGAGAAATGAACCACATGTGTGATTTGAGGCACAGGAAAAGGTGATGGGGGTGCAGGCATGGTGCCTGGGCATGATGGGGTCACTCTAGTATCCGCTGATGTTAGCCCAGGTGGCCGGGGCCCAAGGAAGGTTCCCTTCTGAGCCTTGGAGAAACTTCCAGAACAAGGGAGATACTCAACTCTCACACATCAGTTCAATCGGAGGCAGTGACCCTACGGACAAAGGGTCCCTAGGCTCCACTCTGTGCCTCCCACCCAGGGACTGGCCCTGCTCCAGCCTGCAAGACAGCCCATGGCCTGGCCTCCGAGGACCCCTGGCTTGCAGCCAGCCAGTGAGGAGAGCAGCCCCAGGTGTGTAATGTGGGTGGCGGGTGAGCGATGGGCCAGTGAGGCTGGCTCAGCTCTGGGGTTACTGGCAGGCTTGGCAGAGGCCCTCCAGGCCCCCCAAACCCGCATCCACTGGTGCCCCATCCATCCTCCCACCCGGCCCCAGTCAAAGGCATTGCAGGGATTACCCAGTGTCCACTGTGCAGACAGGGAAACTGAGGCTCACAGAGTGTTTGGAATTCATCCCCTATACCACCAAAAATACCCCTGAGCCTCCCTTGGCTCTTGCTCTCTCCAGAGAGCAGCAATTTCTCCCAACCCCAGAATGTTCTAGAATGTTCCAGAAGGCCTCATTTAAAGTCAGAATCCACCCTGCAACCCCCGAGTGGTCGAGCTGGGCTGGAACCATCAGTCTGACCTCAGAGCTCTTGACCACAAGAGCTGCAGAGAATAGACTTTGACCTCTGGCAGCTGTGTGACCTTTGGTGAGTTATGTCACCTCTCTGGGTCCCAATCTGCTCTGCAGAAGGAAGCTAACGCTGGCACCCTCTTCAGGTGAACTGGTGCATCTCCCTCATCCTCCTGCAACGCTGGAGAGTCTCTGTTGGGTAGAATTGTGGGCAGGGAGTTGAAAACCCTCAGGCCTGGGCCCCTGGCCCTTTCTGGGCCTCAGTTTCCCCTCCTGGGTTATCTTTAAGAACTGGCCTCTTCCTGCCCATCGTCATGGTGCTGGGGGCTGCTGTGTGGAGAGGGAGGGAGAAGGGCCAGGTGACAGAAAGCTGGCATCCCTGAGCTACCCGCCCTGCGCCTTTCTTCACCCCGGCCCCCTGGCACGTTGGGGTCTGCCTGCTCCTGGCACCTTGGCCCGGCCGCTTCACGTGGCTTAAATTTCAGCCCGTGGTAGGTGCGCAGGCTGGGGCTGGACATGCTTCATTTTCCAATTTCTGGAAATAAAAGCTGTGGGGCCCTCTATTGTCGAGTGGAAAAAAGCATTGCAAAACTCGATGTGAAGAAACACCAGTGTCTTGGTGCATCGCCACTGCCCAGCGCGGGAGACAGAAAATTCCAGGGAAGACTGGGGCTGGGGAACAAAGGGCCCTTTTTCCTCTCACCCTGGAAGGGTGCTGTGGCACTCTCTGGTGTGTGGTGGTTTTAGAATCAGAAAAGCCAGTGAAGGTGTTTTGCAAGACAGAAAGCGGTTCGGAGATCTGTTGGGACAAGGAAACAGAAAAGCATAGAATTCGTTGGTTTGTTTTTGGAGGACGTTTTCCAGAGATCTAAGACACCTGTCCCTCCACTGGCAAAAATCTGGGCAAGGAATGCCAGCGACCTGGGCACCGGGCCTGGCCCTGCAGGGAGCAGATGGAGCTGCCACGTGCGGAAGATGTGCCCAGAATTTGCCCCCATCCCTGTCCACACTGGCGTGCTCCGGCAAGCAGCCATTTCCCCCTACCCAGGCTCTCTGAATGTGCCTGCCCAGGAAATCCCAATTTACTGCTGGAATCCACCTGCAGCCACTCAGGTTCCCGGCCCAGCTGCAGCCCCTGGCCCTGGCCCCTGGAGGGTGCCTACGATGGGGGTTGGGCTGGGAACAAAGATAGAGCCAGATGGTGGAATTTCGGGCTACATGTCTGCTCAAGACCTTCCCGTGGCTGTCATCAATCTCAGGGGCAAAGGCCCCAGGGTCCTGCTGCCTCTCACCACATGCCTCCTCACAGTTCATACCCCAGGACCTTTGCATGGGCTGTGCCGCAGCTTGGAACTTTCTCCCTGATAGTCACATGGCTTCCTCCCATATCGCTCTCTTGAATCACTGTCTTTCCAACTGACCCCCGCCAGTGCTCCCCAACTCCTCTCCTGCTTTACAACAATTGCTACCATTTAACTAGACCATGTGTTTGAATTATTGGCATCATTCGCTCTTGCTTTTCTCCCGCCAGAAAGTCAGCCCCACGAGGGATCTCGGTCTGTTTTGTTTCCTATGGAGCCCCAGGACCCTGAACAGTACCAGACACACAAGAGGGCCTTCGTAAACACACCCTGAATGAATGAATGAAATGAATGAGTGAATGAATGAATGGAAAGTACTAAGCACATCTGGAAAATTCTCCTGTTTTCTGGCTTGTCATTGTCTTCCCCCTAGACTGGGAGCCCTGTGGGACAGTGCCTGGGTCCCCCCATAGGATCTGGCACCCAGTCGCTGCTCCGTGAGCAGGTAGCTGGAGAGACTACAGCATTTGTGAGCTAACCCAAACAGGAGTTTGGAATCTTACCCAGGAAATGATTAATGAAGACTTTGGTGGGGGACTTTGGGGCAGGAGTGACCCTCGACCACCCTCTTCCTTGCCCCCCGACCCTGACTGGCCTGCCTATGGCTGTCTCCAAGTGGCCTACAGGTGAGATGTTCCTGACCCTGGGTGACACAGGGCAGGCCACATGGGGATGGAGCCTGATGGCAGGCGCAGGCAGGCAAGGAATGCCTTGCCAACAGGAATGAATAAACAGGCTCCTTGGATGTCAGAGGTTGGGGTGGGGGATGCTTTGAACCTCATGCTTGGCTGAGGATGTTTGGACAAGGCAGGAGGCCAGGGGGTGTCATCAGAGCTAAAATTAGCCTCTGGTTCCCGCTCAGTCCCTCCCTCTGGGGCGGGGAGGGAGGCCAGGACAGGCCATCACTTAAGTGAGGACTAACTTTGTGCCAGGACAAGCTCCTTGAATGTATGAATGCGCTTAATCCTCTCAACAGCCCCGAGAGTTGGGTACTATTATTAGTGGTAGTAGTAGTAGTAGTATCCCCATATTACAGGTGAGGAGACTGAGGCACAGCGAGAACCCTTGGTTCAAAGTCATATGACTTGCAAGGGGAGGAGCTGGGATTCAAACCTGGGGGTCGGGGACTGTGCCCTCACCATCGGGGCTGTGTGAAGGTCAAGGAGATAACAGACCTCATGCAGTGGATACTTGGGGGAGGCGTCATGGGGCCCCTCCTTTCCTCTCCCCTAGGGACCTCTCGAGAGTCACAATTTCAGCATCCAAATTAAAATACGACCATTGCAGTTGGCAGAGAGATGTGGCCTCAACCTCTCCTGTCCTACCCGGGCCCCTCCCCCACCGGGAGCCCCAAGTCCAGCATCTAAGTTGGGGACACACCCGATGGGAGTCCCCCAGCATTTCCAGGGTGGCAGGGTCCCTCTGACTGGCCAATGTTGATCAGCATGCGGGTGCTCACCCACAACACAGGAAAGACGACTGAGGCCCACTACCCATTCAGGTGGGACCAGAGAAGGCTGCCAGATAGCATCCTCTGAATCTGCACTTCAGATAAAGAGTGGGTCAGGTTCTAGCATAAATGAGTCCCATAGGCTGGCCGGGACATATGCTAACATACCCTAAAACATGGTTCGTTGTTTATCTGAAGTTCAAACTTAACCCGCCATCTGTGTTTTTGTTTGCTTAGCCTGACAGCCCTCACTGGTGGGGGAGGGGGCGCCTGGGGAGGGGACGGGCACGGCACGCAGGTGATGGAGAGATTGAGTAAGCCACAGAAGGTGACTCCTGATGAGTTTCCCAGGGGCTGGAGTGGAGGGCGTGAGGGAGCAAGATGGGGAGGGGGCCCAGGGGGTCTCTCTGTCCCAACTCCACCTCTCCAGGTCTTGCCTGCTCTTCTAGCTCATTATCCCTTTTTAATGGTGGTCACTGGGGCAAGAGTGTGGGCAGGGAAGGTCTGGGACTGAGGCCCCCACAGCAGGTGGCCTCACTAATGGAGGCTAGAGAGGGAGTGGGGGTGAGGAGGGGGGGTCCTGGCCCACCAGGGGGCCAGCCTGGAGTGGGAGGCAGACCCCCACCCACACCCTGTCATTTCCTTTCACGTGCAGACGGGAGACTGAGGGCTGTGCATTTCTGGATGCCTTTACCTATTCCCCTGGAGCTCCGCCCCACACCAGGCAAACTCTTCCTGGGTCAGGAGGTACAGGGCTGCTCTGGCACTCCTGCCCCCCCCGCCCCCAGCCCTCTGGCTCTCCATGTGCCAGCTTCAGCTGAGCCTGTTACCCATGGGAGTTAACTGAATCTTCCTTGGACATCCGGACCCGGTGATCCCTCCGGGCCCCTCTCTGCCGGTTCAACCCCATTACGATCCTGGTCAGCATCAGCCCTGGTCAGCCTGAGTTGTAACTGCCTGCTTGTGTCTGTCTCCCCCACTGCACTGTGAGCCTCAGGAGGGTCCAGATCCCCTGGACTGGATCTACCTTGGTCACTGCTGTGTCCCCAGTGACCGGGGCCCTGGGACACTGCAGGCGGAAGTGCTCTGGAGTCAGTCACAAGGCCCTGGCTCTACTCTCATTTACTGTGTGATGCTGCACAAGTAGCCGTCCCTCTCTGAGCCTTGGTTCCTCCATCTCTAAAATGGGGTACTAGTACCACCTCCTTCCTAGGCTGAATTGCAAATAAATCATTTTGTATTAAAGATACTGGAGGGGCGCCTGGGTGGCTCAGCCGGTTAAGCGTCTGCCTTCTGCTCAGGTCATGATCCCAGGGTCCTGGGATTGAGTCGGGGGTGGGAGGGGAGGGTCCCTGGTCAGCGGGGAGTTTGCTTTTCCCTCTGCCCCTCCCCCCAGCCCCTGCTCGTGTTCTATCTCTCTCTCTCAAATAAATACATAAAACCCTAAAAAAAAAAAAAAGATATTGGAACCATGCTAGGCTCCCAGGTGGAGACTCAAGAAAATGGTTGGACATTTAGACTAATGAGAGCCACCGCGAGATGCCACTATATACGGCTACTGAAACAGCTGAAATCCGGAGCTCGGACAACACAGACAGACACACGCGAGGAGTGGAGCAACAGGGCTCTCGTCCCCTGCAGTGGGGGTGCGACATGGGCCAGTCGCTCCGGAAGGCACTTCCGGAGTTTCTTATAAAAGTAAACACGCTCTTCCCATACAATCCAGCAACTGCTCCCCCTTGGTATTTACCCAAAGGAGTTGAAAACTCATGTCCACGCAAAAACCTGCGCACGCATGTTTATCGCAGCTTTTTCCCTGTCAAAACTTGGAAGCATCCCAGACATCCTTCAGCGGGTGACGGATAAACTGTGGGACAGCCAGAACAATGGAATGTTATTCAGTGCTAAAAAGAAATGAGCCGCCAAGCCAGAGAAAGACACGGAGGACCCTTAAATGCATATGGTCCGGTGAAAGAAGCCAATCTGAAAAGGCGCTACACGCCGTAGGATTGCAACTGTGACATTCTGGAAGAGCTGAATTGAAGGCAGTCAAAGGATCCCCGGTTACCAGGGTGGTGGTGGGTGGGGAGGGATGAATGGGCAGAGCCCAGAGTTTTAGGGCAGTGAGATTACAAAGGTGGGTATCGGCCAGGTGACATCTCTCCAAACCTGCAAATGTGCGGTGGCAGCAAGCGAGAGCCCTCATGTCAGCTGTGGATGCTGGTTTGTAACAATGTATTAGTTTGTAACAATGTATCAATAGGCGGGGACCAGCTGTAACAAACGTAGGGCGCTGATGCCAGACTTCAGGAAGTGTGGGCGTGTTTACCCACATGCAAAATGTCATTTAGAACAGGCCCTTCTTCACCGCTGGGTTCTTGCTAGTAGCAAAAACCCGGGAGCAGAGAAAGGCGCCTCAATGGGGACGACACTGCAGCCACAGGATGGAATATTATGCGGCTATTAAAAAGCAAGGCACGGGTATTTGCTGGGCAGGAAGAAATCCAAGATGTGTTGTTGTCGGGAAACCAGACTCAGGTCGTGAAACAGCAGGGACAGTGTGTTAGACTTTCTGTAGGAGGAAAAGAAAATACACAGACGTGTTTGCTTCGGCATGGAACATTGCTGGAAGGAGAAACAAGAAACCGGGCTGGGTGGGGGGTGGCTGGGAGAGAGGTATTTTTTTTCTGAACACCCTTTGGCATACTGTACATTCTGTGGTCTGAGTCGGTTTTACTGAGAGAAAAAAAAAGAAACTGTAAAATAGATTTCAACCAAGGCTGCTGTGGGGGGAAAAAAAGGGCAAAGCAAAAAGCATGGAGATGGGTTTTTCAGAAAGGAGGGAGAATTTCAGGCCAGGCCGTGGGTCTGACTGTAGCCCCTCCAAGTGGGCTGAGAGCCCTCCTGCCCGTCCGGTCCCCGGAGCCTTGCCCTGGCTCACACCTTTCCTGCTCTGGGTCAGGCACTGCTTGGAGCCCAGAGGGGCTCCTGGAGGTGAGCCGGGGGCTGGGCTGGGCCGGGGCCGACCACCCAGCCTTCTGTGAAGCTTCCAGGCGGCTTGGCTGGCTCTGAGGAAGGATACGGGGCTGGGGGCCAATCCGGGCCTCTCTCTGCTTCCAATCTAAGGAGGACCAGAGGAAAAGGGTGAGGGGTGGCTGCAGGGGAACGACCAGAGGTTCTGGCAGTGGTGACTGTTCTGTGCCTCAGTTTCCCCACTGGCAAAGTCACTCTCTGGCTGTGGATGCCTGAGCTGACTTGTAGCCACGCAACTGGGGGCTCCACTGGGTTCTGAGCCCTGGATGTTAAGTCAGACAGGAGCTTGCGGGGGGCAAAGCTCTGTCCCCCAACTTCCAGACCCTTGAAGTGAAGACTAATCTGGCTTCAGGCTTTGAGGTGGCGACGCTGGGCTGAGGCTCCCCATAGAAGCCAGTCAGAAGACCCCCCCCATCTGCCCCTCTGTGAAGAGGACCTTGTGGGCACAGCTGTCTGGTGCCGCAAGGCATGTGGGGCTCAGACCCCCTTCCAGAGCAGCCCTTTTGGGGTTGTTCACGTGGGCTGGTGCTGCTCTAGGGGTCTTCGCCGGGACAAGGGAGAGGTCTTCACTCAGAAGTGAAACCCGGAAGCATTGCAGGGAAAGCAGGATGGGGTTCACGGTCTCCCAGCAGTCAGCACCCCACCCCCGACAGCAAACTCCGCCCTGACTTGTGTGTCCCCCTGGGAACACATGCCCTGACTTTGGCCCCTCCCCTCACTTCACAGGGACCCCACTGTGCCCCCAACCCGGCCACATGGCCTCCTTAGCAGGGAGGTGGGAGTGGGGGTGCACCAGGCTCCATCCAGCCTCAGGGCCTTCACCAAGGACGGATGTCGTTGGTTTTGTTGGCTGATGGGACCCCAGGCCCAAGACAATGCCTGGCACACTAGGCTCTCAGTAAATACTGTAAGTGGGTTCCAAGTCTGGACTTGTGCTTTGGTTTATGGACGGTTTCTTTCCCGGAGGCCTCCCAGCCCAGCCATCATCTAGTGGGGGTGTTGTGAATGCTGGTACCCAGGAAGCAGCCGGGCCACAGATTTATGGAGCCCGGCGGTGGTCCTCGGCTGCTTGTCGGCTGAAGGGTGTAATAGCCAGGACATGTCCCAGGCCTCAAGGAGATACATGGTCTGTGAGACGGTGCATGTGATGATGACCTGGGATCCAGAAGCTGCTACATGCTGTGGGAGAACCTAGAGGTGGGTAGAGGGGTGTAGGGAGCTGCTGGCTGGGTGGGATGTCATCTCTGTGAGTAGGGGAAGAGTGTTCCAGGCAGAGAACACAGCCAGTGCAAAGGCCCTGGGGGCAGCACTGGCCTGGTGTGTTGAAGGAACAGCAAGCAGAGGGAGTGAGGAGTAGAGAGCGGGGAGGGGAGGGGAGGGAGGAGACAGGCAGGTCATGCAGGGCCTGTGGGCCTCCGGGAGCACTTGTGGACTTTTACTCTGAGGGATATGGGAGCCCTGGAGGGCTGTGGATATAAGGCAGGATCCACCCCAGATGCTCACGGGCGCCCTCTGGTGGCTGCGTCAGGGAAGACAGATTGCAGGGTGGGAGTGAGCGTTGTCTGGAGGAGACTGTGCAGGAGGGGGATGATGGGCGCTGGCCCTGCTTGGGGGCCATGGAGGGAGGGAGAAGTGGGCAGATCCAAGGCAGGGTCCAAAGTCAGGCAGACTCACAGATGGGTTAGAGGACAAAAGGATGAGCCCTTTAGGCCCCATGCACCCTTCTCCACAGACTGGTGTGTCCTGCCCCGGCCCACGTGCAAGGTAATTTTTCCTTAACTTTCTAAGTAGGCTCCATGCCCAGTGTGGAGCCCAACGTGGGGCCTGAACTCATAAGACCTGAGCCAAGACCAAGAGGCGGGTGCTTAACTGACTGAGCCCCCCAGGCACCCTGCCCACGTAACTTTTTAAAGGAACCTGTGGGGGTGTCACTTTTGAGATCACTTGCCTCTCCCACTCGATTGGTTATATTCCAATCGCGACTGCCTGGGAAGTCTTTCAGAGATAGGCTGTTGCCCATGACAGCTAATATCCTCCAAAGAACGAACACTGCGCGGCTGCCACGAGCCAGGCCCTATGAAGCCGCCTGGCTGGGCCTCAGTGTCCTCGTCTGTGAAACGGGCCCAGGAGAGCAGCGCCCTCCTAGGGCTGCGGCAAGCATTAGAGAGCGAACAGTAACAACGGAGCCTTCTGCCAGTGGGGATGGGCTCCCCGGCTCTTCTCCTTGGTGGGATTTAGCTCGCTCACATTTTCTTGGTTTACAGAGAGCCCAAAATGTGCAGCAGAGCCTGGAGGGCTGTCAGTCCTTGTAGACTTGTCTCCACTGGGCAGCATGTCTCCAGGGATGGGGGCTTTGGGGAGCGTGAACAGCAGGCCCTTTCTCACCCACCGGCTCTGCTCTGTCCCCATCAGGCCTTTTATCTGTCTTCTGCCCAGGACCTCTTTCCCCCTCGTGCACATCTAGCAAGACCTCAACTTCAGATCTTCAGACTCTCCCTTCCCTACTTCGTCCTCCTCCAGGAAGCCCTCCTGCTCTCCCCAGTCCCCTGCCCTGGAAGGTCCTTTCTGAGTTCCTCCCTTTGTTCCAGACCATACTGCTTGGGGCTGGAAATGGCTTCATCAAGTTCAGGTTGGGGGCAGGGGGACCACTGTACTCGAAACGTCCTTTACTACCCCAAGCAGGGCTGCTGGGGCAGGAGGTGGGGTCCCAAGCAATGTGTGTGTCGGGGGACTGGATACTATAAACCAGAGCCCCCCCGCCCTGGGTCTGTGTGTGGGGCAGGATGATGTCAGTTCCTCAGCCTCATAAATGTTTATGGGCAAGGGGGTCTGGGCTCAGGGGTCCCTGGAGCCCAGCAGGCAGCCACTCCTTCCTGCCCCATTCTGGGGGGCCTGGCAGGCCTGCTCCAACACTGGCGGCCAGCCCAGACAGGGCTGAGTAGGTGTTGAGTACAGCCCTGGTCTGAACCAGCTAAAAGGGAAACTGAGGCTAGGAGGCAGGAAGGGGCTGGCTGGCTGTGAATTTTTGCTTTTCCTCTGGGGCTTGGGCTTCACAAAGAGCCAGGGGCTGAGGATGGTGGTGGCCGTCAGTGAAGCGCCTGACTCTTGGTTTCAACTTGTGATCTCAGTGTCATAAGATTGAGCGCCGTGTCGGGCTCTGTGGTTAGCGTGGAGTCTGCTTGAGATTCTCTTTCTCTGCCTCCCCCATTCGTGCTTATTCTCTAAAATAAAGGAGCCTGGGGGCTGAGAAAGGGTGTATGGGGAGGGGAGGCCTGGGCGGATCCGGCTGAGAAGTGACCAACTGCTGGGCCTTGACCAGGTCCCCCTCTTCTGGCCCTTGGTGACCACAGGCCCTACCCTCAGCACCAGGTCCATGGAAACGACTCACTGAAGCCCCCGTTCAGCCTGCTGCGGCGGGCAGGAGGAAGGAGTGGGAGGGAGTGGACGCTGGCCTGGAGAGGGGCAGGGATACAGCCCAACTCCTCCACCACCCAGGGCTGGGGCCACATCGCTGGACTCTGCCCCCTGCCGGCTGCTGCAGGGACACGCCTGCCTGGCGCAGGAGCCTAAGGCCCCGTCCCTGCGGGTGCTTCCCTCTTCCTTGAACACTGCTGAGGGAGGGACCCTGTTGTCCACACCTGCCACTGAGAATAAAGGCAGTATAGAACCACGAGCTGGGACTCCGGTGCAGGTCTGGGACCCCAGAGTGCTCTCGGGGCTTGCCAGACTCGGGGCCTCCCAGTCTTTCTCAGGCTGGTGCCCACCCTGGAGGGAGACCTGGAGTGGCCATGGGGCAGTGAAGTGGTGCTGGCCGCAGCCAGCAGGGCCCGGGGGCCGCATGTGCTGGATCTGAGCTGCCCAACATCTGGCTGAGTGACGACCTGGGGGGACGGAGGAAAGCAAGGCCTCTAGTCTGCCTTCCAACCACGCTGTTCCTGGGCGGACTGCAGAGGAGAAAGGGGGTGGGATGGGGTGAGAAAGGGGCATCAGGGCCCGGCTCCTGCTGCCTCCAGTGCCCAGACCCTGCCAGGACCCCATCCCTGTGCACGCACAACCCCGCTCCCCAGGGTAAAGCCCGAAGAGCCCTAATTTATGGCCCGCTGCAACACGCTGGAGCAAGCCTTCCTTTCTGGCTGCCAGAGCGCCTGGCCAGAGCCAGTTTTGCAGAACGCTGGGGGCAGGGCCGTGCCAGCATTCCGAGGCTGCCTAAATCACTGGGCCTGACAGGAGGCGGCTGGCGAGGATCAGGATGCTTCTCTGGTCCCCGCCACGGGCCCCTGCTTTGCAGGCTCCTGGTGGCCTGTCAGCCACCTGTCTGTCACATAGGGACAAGGCTCCTGGGCCCACCTGTCTGGGGTGCTCTGCTCCAGTGCCCAAGAATTTGGAGTCAGGCCCTGTGTGGGCCCTGGGTGTGTCTTCCACACGGTGTTGGCTTTGGGGGGGTGCCCAGAGACGGGATGGCCTGGGACCTGCAGGGAGGGCTGTGTGTGGGGGGCTGCACAGCTCCTGTCTTCAGGGCCCAGCCGGCGCCGCTGGCCCTGGCGGAATAAACCTGGAGGCCTTCTGTCCCGGTCCCCTGCCGGCATGTCACTGTCAGCTAGCCTGCCGGGGACGGGGCTTCACCCTAGAGAGCCAGAGAGGAGGGGAGGGAGACGCACAAGAACGAGTATACACAGAATTTATTTCTTTTTGCTTTGGAACCTATCCGCAGACCCAGGAGGCGGCGGGACTACACCTTGGGCGCCGTGACGAGCTTCCAGCCCTCCAGTTGGCCCATCTTGAACAGCGCGGCTGTCATGCCCATGTACGCGCAGGCGGCGGCTCCAACCCCGTAGCTGTGGGCTGTCAGTCGGGAGGGCGGCGTCAGGCGTGCGTGGGGCTCCCCCACGGCCACCCAGGAGCCCCAGGGCATGCCCCTCCCTCGAGGTGTAGGGGACGGGGCTGTGGGCTCCTTGAGGACTAAGTCCGGTGACCCTTGGCTGAAGATGTGTGTGGAAACCCAGCAACCGAAGCAGGAGGGAAGCGGGAACCTAGGCTGTCGGTCTGGCTGTGGGGAGGGGAGCACCCACGCTCGGTCGAGTCTGAGCTGGTGCCCTGCTGCAGGTGCCAGGCCCTGTATTTGCTCTGTGGACCGTGAAAGCGAGAGCGCAGGGGGCCCCTGCTTGCCTGAGGGCTGTCGCTGGGCAGGGAGGCCAGCCTGCTGGGGGCAGGGCTCACCCCCTTGGCAGGTTGGAGGTGTGTGTCAAACCCTTGGATGTGCAGACCTCCCTCCACTGTGCCCTCCTGCCTGACTGGAACCTTCCACCAAGCACTGGCAGCCTGGTGGGCCACAGCAGTTGCTAGGCCTAAAGCTGTGGGAGGTGGAAAGAGCAGTGTCTGCTCTGGGTTCCCAGTGGCTCCGGTGTGCAAGGCTGGTGTTGGGTTCCCGGCCTGCCTCCCACTAGGGAGGAATGCTCTGCTGGTTCCCATGTGACCTCGGACCACCTAAGCCCCCTGAGCTAGTCTGCGCCTTTCTAGGTGGGCACGGGGAGTGTAGCTCCCCCGCAGGGCTGTGTGTTTGGTCAGGCAGGGTTCTGGGTGCTGCGAGAGGGACGGCAACACAAGGACCATGCACGGTTTCCACGCTTGTGGGGCAGGGGCAGAGCCAGGCAGTGTTCTCTGACAAGGGGCAGCAAGGGAGAGTGATATGGAAGGAGGGCAGTGGGGGTCCCAGATCACACACAGTGGGGTTTGGACAGTGAAAGAGGGAGCTGTGCTGACATCTGGGGGAACAGCACTCCAGGAAGTGGGCATATCACATGCAAAGGCCCATGGGCAGGACTGGGCCTGGCTTGGAGGAACAGCAAGGCAGCTTGGGTGGCTTGTACAAAGCGAGCAAGGGGGAGAGGGGGAGGAGGGGAGAGCAGAGGGGACAGGGCAGGTCATGCTGACCCTTGGGGGTCAGGCTGAACGCCACCGGGAGCCACAGGGAGCTGTATGGGCTTGGTGAGGTAGATATGCAGTAGGTGCTTAAGCAAGGCAGCTCTTAGTATTACTGAACTGGCTGGTGACAGAGGTTCAAAGTCACGGGAAGGTTTCACGGGGACTGCCCCCTCCTCTGCAGGGCGAGCATCCCACACACCTAGGCCCCGCCTGGTCCCTGGTCTGGGACAGAATGGGGGGTTGTGGTCAGTGGAGGTCAGGGGTGGGGGGGCTCACTCACTGCGTGCTCCCAGGGTCAGGCCTCCGGCACAGCCTCCAATGAAGTAGTTCAGGGGGTCGTCGGGCTTCTCTCGGACCTGGGCGCTGAGGCAGGAGGTAAGGCCAAATATGGCTCCGATGGCGGCTGTTGGGGTGTGGGTGGGGGGTGAGCGCTGAGTCAGGGCCCAGGGGCCAGTGCCACGAGGGCCCCTAAGGAGCAGTCAAGGCTCGCTCACCTGCAGTAAATGTGTACCGCCCTGTCCTCGCCACCCCCTCCAGGAAGGAATCCGGGGGCTGGAGTATGACACTGTAGGCAGAGACGATCAGGCCTGTGGAACCAGAGAGGGGGAGGTGTGTCGGACCAGGGCCTGGGCGCTGAGACCAGGAGTGCCCCTGGCTGGGGGCAGGCCCCTCCACTATCAGAGAAACCCTTTCTCCCTCTATCCCCATGGCGCCCGGAAGGAAGCTCCTAGCACCACCCCTTCACCCAGGAGGGGCTGTTCTGAGGTTTACCCAGGGTCCCACACTGGGCAGCCACGGTGGGATTCCAACCCCGTCTACTGCTCTAAGCCCTGGGCTCTCACCCCCACCTCCGGGCCCCAGGCCTCCCTCCTCAAGGCCTGACCTAGGCCAGGGCCCCTTCGCCCTCCACAGTGCACCGGTCCAGCCTGCAGCAGACACGAGAACAGGCCCGGGGGCCGAGTGGAGGGGCTGCTCTCCAGCCTCAAGTGGCAGCACAGACAGGGCTTGGCGTCCGGGTCCTGCTCCCCACTCTCAGCCAAGGCTACATTCTCCCATGGGGCCCAGGGCTCCTTGGGGGAGACTTGGCTCCCGGGGCTGCCAAGGCCTGCCGCTCATCACCCTTGGGCCCCCTCCCTGCTGGCAGCTCGGGTCTGGGCCCATCCCTCACACCTGGCTGGCTCGGGCAGCCGCTCCCACCCACCCAGCCTCGACGCTCTGGTCAGCTTTTCCATCTCTGCCCGCCCTCACCTCCCTGCCCGACACTGGCTCTTACGCATGAGGGGCCTGGCAGGGGCTGGGCCTGGAGCTGAATGCCAGGTGGGTGGTGAGGCCCGAGGCTCTGTCCTGAGGCACCCTGAGCAAACACTGGTCCGGGCTGGTGTGTGGGTCTGGGGTGAGGCCAAGGCAAGGCCCTGGGCAGAAATTCCTCAGTGGGGGGGCAGGCCAGGGACCACCTGGTTGGCTCCAAATCAACAGAAACAGCCCAACACAGAGCTCCCCATGCCCCAGCTGACCCTGCTCAGGCAGACAATACACCCCTCCTCTCCCTACAGACCCACGGCACGGCCCAGTCACCGCAGAGACCTCCCAGGGCCAACCTGTCCCAACCTGTCTGCCAGCTCACATTCCATGGTGCACACAGACCGTGCCCCCACCATCCTAATCCCCGTGGAAGTCCTAGAACTGGGAGTGGATGACCCGGGAGCCCCCGATTATCCCAGGACAAAGACCGGCCCACCCCAACTGTCTCCTAGCAGTCATCCAATACAGTGACCTGCCTCCACCGTGGTCTCTCCTGCCTCAGACCTTTCCACGCCATCACCCCGCAAAGGGCCCCTTCCCAACCCCACCTGCTCCTGGCTCTCTACCAGCCTCCAGCAGTGACCTCCCGACACAGTGCCACACGCTCGGCCCACCGGCCCTCCCACCCCTCCCTTCCTTCACAGGGACTGCATGCTGTCATCCCTTGTCACAGTCACTGTGTGCTCACATTCATTCATCCATCCAGCACCCACCCATCCACAAGAGTCACTGGGTGCCTTCACTCATTCATCCACTTGATTCATTCAGGGTCACTGTGCCCCCCCCCCCCAGGGTGCTGAGCTCTAGAGGCGGGTACAGGCTCCCTGTCCTGCAGGAAAGTGAGCAGGACACAAGAGCGTTCTCTCACCGAAGCCTGAGGGGAGGCAGGGAGGTAAGGAAGGATCCAGGAGCCAAGTCCTGTAGGCTGAGTGGAGCTGGCCAGTGAGAGAGAATGCAGGCGGGCGAAGTGAGCGACACACACACACACACACACACACAGCGACACCCTCAAAGGCTGACGGGAGCCGGTGACCACCACAAATCCGAGCTGCCTGGCACGGACCTCTGTCAAAAGTCCCCACCCACACTCCCTCAAAGACCTTCCAGCAAGCCCCCCCGGGACTCCTCACTCTCAGCAGCACCCCACTCCTGGAACGTGTTCGGTCTCCCCCAACAGCCTCCTAGGACTTCAGTCCACCCCCATGGCCCGAGCATTTGTGATCACACGTGTGCACTCCTACTCACATACACCAACATTAGTGTCTTTCTCAGGTTCAAAATCCCTTAAACCACCCACTTCCCCAAATCTCCCCGAAGGGCCCCCATGCCCCTCAGGCCACCCCCCCCCCCAATTTAATTCCCCTTTAGACACAACCATGAGCTCCCACAAAGTCCTGCCAGGCATTCCCCAATGTTAGCATCTCCCTAGAAGAATGTGCCGGAATAACGTCCCCCTGCACTGGTCCAATCCCGCACCATGCAACCCTCTTCAAAGGTCCCCGGAGACCCTGCCACACACCTCTAGTGTCCCGACAACTCACCACTCAAGCAGATGCCACATAAGTCATCCCCAGGGACTCCCCATCCACCCTCTCTCCTGGCCCCTCCACAGGGACCCTACATGCACAGTCCTTGCCCCAGCCACCCCCAGGAGCAGATCAGCAGACGTGGATTTGCACACCGGCTCGAAAAGGCCCTGGGGTAATTAACACACCTCCCTGACCTTCAGTTTCCACCTCTGAAAAATGGGTACGATAATCGTTGATCTCAGAAAAGGAGGGCGATGATTACCCTCAATCCAAATGCCTCCCAGGGGAGACTCAACTTCTGCCAGGCCTCGTTTCAGGAGCTGGAGATAGGGAGGTGGCCAAAACCGTCATTCCTACTTCTCAGAGAGACTGGAAGGGGGGAGACGCTGAGATGTCCCCTGCAGGAGAGTGCCAGGGCTGAGTCCCCTTCTGTCCTCCCAAGGCTACCCTTATAGTATCCCCGGACCCATCTCACCTGTGACCTCCTCAGCACCGCTACGACCCTTCTGGTGGTCTCAGTAAAGGCTTCAGATAACCCTAACCATCCCACCCTCCTGAACCCTAAAAAGACTTGATCTCAACGTTCTCAAACTTCTGTACCCGCCCCGAGACACACCAATAATAACCCATGATTCTCCCAAATAACCTCAACTTCCTTAACTCTCCTGAATCCCCAGCTCCTTTGACCTCAAGAACGGCCTTCTGCCACTCAACGACTTCTCCAGAGCCTGGGGGCAGCTTCAACAATAACCCCCAAATCCCAGCCCCCGGCATCCGCTTCTGACGATCCCAGTGGCCAGCCTGTCACACGTACCACTTCCCGGTGCCCTCCACCCCTGCCGGACCTCCTTCACACAAGCGTTCCTCAGGGCCGCCTCAGACACCCCCACGACGACCACGTGTCACCCCGTGAGATACCCAGCGCTCCTGCCACCCCCTCCGACAGCTCCCAGTGACCCCGTGGCCTTCCTGCGCCCTCTGAATTAGTCCAACACCCCCACAAAGTCTGTCTCGTACAAGAGCTCCCCAGCAACCTAGGGCCGCCCTAGACACCCCGGCGACAACCTTACATCACTTGCGAGACCGTCAGCGCCCCGGGACGCCCTGGGACCGGCCCGAGCGATTCTATGACCTCCCCTGCATCCTCTGCCCTCGGGGCCCGGCCGGCGCTCACCAGCGGCACCACTGATTGTGGTGCTGGCGTAGGTCTTGCGGTGGCACTCGGTGCCATCGGGGATGTCCAGGTATCGCTGAAAAAGCGTCCGCGCCATAACTTCGAACCCCCGACCCGTCACCACACAGCCGGCCGGCTCCAAGGGCAGCCGCCGCTCGTTCTCGCGAGACTTCCTGGGCGGCGCGCGCAACCTCTCGGGCGCAGGGGTCGACAACAAGCGTGCAACTTTATTGAACGCCGCGGACACAGACACGGCAGCGCGCACGCGCCGAGGCGGGACTGGCGTTAAGGAAGCACGCGTGCATCCCCAGCCGATTTCATCAAGGAGAAACTGAGGTCAGCCAGATTCAGTGAAGGCAGAGCTCGGTAGTTCCAACTCAGAAGGTCCTAGGTTAGGAAACGTTGACTCCCGGAGGTGGGGCCTAATCCAGGGGCGGGCTATGACCCGTACTAGGTCTATCTCCAAGCGCAGATTCGGGTGCGGGGCGGGACTCCACTTGATAGGAGCAAGATGTAGCTCTGGGGCGGGGCACAGCGCAAATGTGACCACTCCCAGCGCCAGAATCTGCGTGGGGGCGTGGTGACGCCCTGCCCATTCCCCCAAGCCGGGCTCTGAACCGCGTGCGACTATTTTGGGGCGTGGCCAGGTTCGGGGGCGGGCAAAGGTACCGATCTCAGGGCGAGGATTTTAGCGGGACACCAGTTGTGCCCACCTTGTGGCCGGCTTGTCCAAGCCCTGGGCCAGAGGATCTCCGCGTTAGACTTGGGGGCAAGGCCAGAACCGGAGACACGCCCCGAAAGGGACTTGGCCAATCCAGACCTGTACATTTGCTTAAGGGGCGTGGCCGTGGCCGTTGGGGTGGATCTGAGAGGCGAAGCCTGGGGCGTGGTCAGGCTTCCAGGCCCGCGGGACCCAGACTAATGCTGGTGTTGGCTTCTCAGTGGGGCGGGGCCTGTCTCGAAGGAGTGACCAGTCCCATTGCAGGAGCTTGAACGGGGCGCGCCGCCGAGAATGCCGGCCCCTTGGGGGCGTGTCCTATCAGGACCTTGGCCAATCTTAGAGTTAGGCGGGGCTCAGGGGCGGAGTCTCGAGGTGCTGGGACCAGTGAGGGTGTTTGGGTTTGAGGAGGGCGCGACCCATCGTGTCGCGGCCAATCGCGCCGAGGTCCAGAGCGGGCCTAGGCGGGGGCGTGGCCCGGGGGCGTGGCCCGGGGGCGTGGCCCGGGGGCGTGGCCCGGGCCGGTTCCGGGCCGCCGGGGACCGCGCCGGGGCCATGTCGGCGCCGCAGCCGCTGCAGATCCGCGAGGCGAACGCACACCTGGCGGCTGTGCACCGGCGCGTCGCGGAGTTGGAGGCACGGCTGGACTCGGCGGAGCGCACAGTGCGCGCCCAGGCCGAGCGCCTGGCCCGCCACGACCAGCAGCTGCGCGCTGCCCTGGACGAGCTGGGCCGCGCCAAGGACTGGTGAGGCCCGGGGTGGGCCAGGTGGACTTCTCTGAGGTGGGCGGAGGCGGAGCCCAGACTGGAAGGGGAGGAGAGGCGCGGGAACCGTGTGCAGTCACGTGCGGGCTGGACTACTGGTGGGATCGAAAAAAACACCAGAAAACTCGAATTAGTCACTGGCACGTAAAGTTAAGAGGTATCACACAAGTGCGGATTTCTAACTTAGAGCCTATTTTTCCACAATGCAAAATCGCCTTTTTCCGAGTGGTGCTGGGGTCACCGACCTCCTAGGCGCTGGGATCTATGGCAGGTTCTGGAGCAGAGGGGAATGGGATCATACCAGCCGTTTTTGAAGAACCCCTCTGGTTTTGAAGAGGCGTTGAAAGGGATGAGAC
>PISX010007759.1:27313-86922 GCA_004024625.1 Mellivora capensis
GGTGGCTCAGTGGGTTAAAGCCTCTGCCTTCGGCTCAGGTCATGATCCCAGGGTCCTGGGATCGAGCCCCGCATCGGGCTCTCTGCTCCTCGGAGAGCCTGCTTCCTCCTCTCTCTCTCTCTCTCTCTCTGCCTGCCTCTCTGCCTACTTGTGGTCTCTATCTGTCAAATAAATAAATAAAAATCTAAAAAAAAAAAAATTTAAAAAAAAAAAAAAAAAAAAAAAAAGAAAGGGATGAGACAAATGCTCGGGGAGGAGAGAGGTCAGGGGCCCGGTGGGAACGGAGCTGGTTGGATTAATTCATCCATCTTTACTGAGTACCTACTGTGTCAGGCACTGTGCTGGGCGCTAGAGCACACAAGTGAGAACTATGTAGCACAGCCCCTAGGCAGACACATCACTAGGCAGTTACAACATTGGGTGGTTGGGGTTGTGATGGAAAGGAACATAGTGTTCCCAGCCGGCCTAGATGGAAGGCTTCCTGTAAGAGGAGCCATCTAGGGGTGCCTGGGTGGCTCAGTGGGTTAAGCCTCTGCCTTCCGCTAGGGTCATGAACCCAGGGTCCTGGGATTGAGCCCGCTGTCGTGCTCTCTGCTTGGCGGGAGTCTGCTCCCTGCCCCCCACCCCCAACCGTCTGCCTCTCTGCCTACTTGTGATCTTTGTCAAATAAATAAATAAATAAATCTAAAAAAAAAAGAGGAGCATCTAAGCTGAACAACAACTAGGAAAAGATGTAGGGAAAAAGGGAATTGCAGGGGAGCAATCAGGGAGTTTTAATCTGTTTTGCCTGCTATTACAGAATACCACAGGCTGGGGGGCTTAAACAACTGAAAATTTCTGCTCACAGTTCTGGAGGCTGGGAAGTCCCATAGACAGATTCAGTTCCTGGCTTGCAGATCGTCATCTTCTTGCTGTGTGCTCACAAGGCCAGAGAGCAAACTCTCTGGTCTATCTTCTTACAAGGGCACTAATTCTATGAGGGTCCCATTCTCATGAGCTCATCCCAAAGGCTCCATCTCCAGATACATCACATGGGGGTGGTGTGTGGCTAGGGATTCAACATAAGAATTTTGAGGGAACACATTCAATCCTTAGCAAGGGGGTCTTGAAGCAGTGGTGAGGAACATGGCCTTTATCCAGATGGGGAGCCCGGGAAGTCAGGGGCAGGGAGGAGGAGAATCTCTGATCCCCTCAGTACCATAACTGCCCTGTCTTGCCTTCTGCCAGTGAGATTGCGGCTCTCCAGGAGCAGCTGCTGACCTCCGAAGCCACTGTCCACAGTCTGCAGGCTGCTGTACGCCAGAGGGATGAGCTCATTGGGCAGCTGCAGCCCCGGGCGGAGCTGCTGCAGGACATCTGCCGTCGCCGGCCACCCCTGGCCGGGCTGCTGGCTGCCCTGGCGGAGGCTGAACGCCTGGGGCCCCTGCCAACCAGAGACCCCAGCCACCCACTCCCTGGTGGGCCCAGTCCACGCCTTGCCAACAGCACCGGGGAAGAGGAGGACAGGGACCACCTGCAGCCTGCCGTGTTTGGGACCACGGTGTGAGCCCTGGAGCACTGATTACACAACGGAGACACAGTTCCACTGCTCTGGGTGTCCTTGGGGGTCACCAGTGTCCCAGAGGGAGCCCCGTGACAGAGCCATAATCCTTTGCAAGCATCAAAACCTGCTAAAATATCATAGGTTTCAAACAGGCAACCCAAGGCCCAAAGGCATATTTAGCCCAGACAGGTTTTTTTTTTTTTCTTTTTTTAAGATTTTATTTTTAAGTAATCTGTAGCTATACCCAATGTAGGGTTTGAACTTACAACCCTGAGATAAAGAGTCGCGTGTTCTACCAACTGAGCCAGCCAGGCAGCCCCCCCCCCTTTTTTTAAACAAAACTTTACATCAATCAACTTGTTGAAAAAATTGGCAACGTTTCACAAAAATCTGGATTTCTGGCTTCAGTCTTGGCCATGCCTGCTTGGAACTGAGCTCAGGGTACCCTCTTTAACCAAAGTGTGAGGCCCACTTGGCTGCCTCATCTCTTAGGGCTGCATGTCTGGCCCCTGAAGCATCTGAGTTTGAGATCTCTCCCCTGTGCAGGCAGATGGCATCAAGTTTTTCTCCCCCTTTCCCCCCTGCCCCGATTTTTGTTCCTTCTGAAGCATCCCTCATCCCAGGCTACAGCTTTCTTATTCTTCATCCCAGACAAGAACTGGGAACCTCAAGGCTTGTGCCGGTTTGCACTGGTAATATGAAGATGAAATTTTAATCCTAGATTCTTTCCCCTAAGCCTGCCTGTCAACCTTTAACCCGGAAGAGAGTGGGGGTGTGAGACATGCTGACATGCTGGCGCCCGGGTTAGGGTGCTGCCCCCCGGGAGAGCTCAGGCATCCCTTTCCACTGGCTGTTCCTTCTGCTTGGACTGCTCTTCCCCCAGATGTCACATGACCCATTCCTTGTCACTCAGATCTTTTCATAGTGGTGACCTCTGGGGGGTGGGGGGGTGGGGAGGACCTTTCCCTTCCTACCTTAAGTAATCCCGTTCCCAGCTGTTACCCATTGTTTTCTTCAGGGGATGTCCTGTCACCAGAGTGTAAGCTACCGAAGGGCAGCACTTTTGCTCTTTATTCTTTATCACCAGCGCCAGGGGCACCCTGGGACCTCGGACCTCAGTAGGAACAGGGTGGGGTTTGTGGGCCCTGAAGGGAGCCAGGGGCCCCCAGCACATCTGATGGGGCCCCAGCCAGTTCGGCTTTTATAGCAAACAGCTCGCTCCTTTTGATATTCCCTGGAGAATGTATTTTTAAACTCATTTCTATGCTGCTCTTCTTGGCCAGAGACGTTCAGGGTGCCTTCCCCCCTCCCCCAATCAAACCAGGGAACCCCGTGCCTTTCTCTGCCCAGCCGGTCCCATGTCTTCTTGCCTCCTTACTCAGGGAATTGTCACACCAGGAACCACTGAGGGGCAGGGCCCGCTTTGGCCTGGAAAGGTCGGTGTCTGTTCCCAGCCCTCAGGATGGTGCTGCCGGCCTGCCTGGTGTCTAACAGTGACCCCTCAGTGCAGTAACAATGGCCCCATTTTCTCTGGGTCAGTAAGGGGTGCTGCTTGTACGAGGGGAAGGCGGGCTGAGGCCTGAGTTTTAAGAATAAATTGGATGATTTCCTCGCCTTGGTCCTTCCTCCTTTCTTCCTGTGTAGGGGCTGGAGAGGTGGCCCCGGGTGGGGTTCTGCTGGGCGGGGAGACACAAGTTACAGTCGGGGCACTCGAGTCTAATCTTTGTAGCCCGGGCTTCCCCATCTTACAGCTATGGAAAGTGAGGCTCAGGGTGGTGAAGTCAGCTGGCCTCGGGGTCGGGAGGGCCTGGGCCACTTCCAATTTCCAGAGGGGTTACTGTTGACATTCTGATTCTCTTCAAACGAGGAGATACAAAAGCAGAGTTTTATAATAACCGTGGTGGTATTTTACATTTTCTTATGGGGAAAGAAAAGTGTGATTTTTATAACCCTCATGAAAAACACAATGGAGTATTTCTCTGCCCACTCGAAGAGTTATGGACTGCAGCGAGCTACCAGAATGTCACTGCAGTTTCGCATAATGCCGACAGTGTCACATCCGCAGCGGCCTGACCCTCCGTGCCGGGCTGCGTGCGACCCGTGGACTGGTTTCTGACAGCAGCAGCAACTTCCGGCACCACCATTGTGCCGTGTCCAAGTCCAGGCTTTGAAAAGCCTCTGACGACCTCTGGATCTCTGCGGCAGATGGGTCCCCAAATGGGGCACACGTTTTACTTCCTGGAAATCCAGTGTCATTTTCAATCTTGCCAGTCGGTGGAACGCTTAGTCGGCGTCTCATTCGGAGGCCTTCTGTGATGGTGGCCTCGGTGCTTCTTGGATGCCATGGGGGGCCGGGGCCACTTCTTCATCCGGGGCCGCAGTGCCCTGGCTCCCCCACCTTGTTAGGAGCAAGACCACCAAGTGATGTTTGAGAACTGAAAAAACCACCCACCAAAAGACCTACATGGACAGAAACCCCACACTGGCCCTGGAGTAACTACTGGGAACTGCTCTGACTGAGCGCTAGAACCACAGTCTGCAAGACCGCTGTGTCCTGGCTCAGCCACACCAGTCTGAGCACCAGGACAGGGGCCTGGGCCGCCTCAAAGCCTTCTGAACTTGGAACCCTCGGCAGCTTTGGCTGCTGCCCCTGTGAAAAGGGGCAGGGGACCAGTAGAGCCCAGAGAGGGGAGGGGAGCTACTCCAGGTCACACAGGAATTGGGGCTTGAGCCTCCTCGGCATGGCCTTGCCTGTCTGAGACACTGTGGTCACCGTAGGGCTGTGGCCCATCCCTCCTCCTTGTGGCCAGAAAGGGGGACCACCCCCACTCCCTCTCTGGGTCTGGTTCTGTCCCAGACCTGGGCACTGCAAGGCTGGAAGTGACCAAGGCTGAGTGTGGGTGGTGGTGCCAGCGAGAGCACTGCCCTGTCCCTCTTGGCCCTGCCACTCCATGCTCCCCGCCCCCACCCCCCGCCCTGCCCCGGGCTGTGTCTAGAGCTATGAGGCACTGGCACAGTAAGGGTTACAGCTGGGGCCCCTCCCAGTCTCCTGAGCCACCATCCCTTAGCAACAGGCCTGCCAGGCAGGACGCGCTGCCAACGCTGGGTAGGATGGGCAGGAGCCAGAGGAGTGGCTGTCTGGACTCCAGGACGGTTGCAGGCCAGGTGAGCAGGCAGGCGGACAAGGCAGGCTCGTGGCACCGGACCAGAGCCTGGTCAGCCGAGTGGGAGTCCTTCCTCGAACTCTCCCCTGGCCAGTTGCCCAGCGCCCGACCCACCATGGATGCTGTGGACGCCACTGTGGAGAAGCTCCGGGCACAGTGCCTGTCCCGAGGGGCCTTGGGCATACACGGCCTGGCCAGGTGAGCTGTTCCCTTAAATCTTTTTAACCCCTAGCCCCAGGGACCACTTTTTAACTTCGCCCCATACTCCTCAGGTTTTTCCGCCGCCTGGACCGGGACAGGAGCCGGACCCTGGACTCGGGGGAACTCCAGCGGGGCCTGGCTGAGCTGGGGCTGGTGCTGGACGCGGCCGAAGCAGAGGGAGTGTGCAGGCGCTGGGACCGTGATGGCAGCGGGACGCTCGACCTAGACGAGTTCCTGAGGGCACTGCGGGTGAGGCCCTGCTGTCGGAGGGGGCGGGGGGAGGGCTGCTTCGATGGGCTCGCCGATGTCTGTGCTGACCTTGGGTGCCCGGGAGCCCCAGACTGGGGTGCACTAGACCCCTCAATCACTCCCTGCTCCTTTCCAGCCCCCCATGTCCCCAGCCCGGGAGGCGGTCATTGCAGCTGCCTTTGCCAAGCTGGACCGCAGCGGGGATGGTGTGGTGACCGTGGACGACCTCCGGGGGGTGTACAGGGGCCGCGCCCACCCCAAAGTGCGAAGTGGGGAGTGGACCGAGGAGGAGGTGCTCCGCCGCTTCCTGGACAACTTCGACTCCTCTGAGAAGGACGGGCAGGTGGGTGCCCACAGCTCCCCACCCTCCGCCCGGGTCTCTGGTCCCTGCTTAGAGCCTGTCTGTCCCCAGGTCACGCTGGCTGAATTCCAGGACTACTACAGCGGCGTGAGCACCTCCGTGGACACAGATGAGGAGTTTGTGGCCATGATGACCAGTGCCTGGCAGCTGTGAGCCGTGCACACTTGCTCAGCCACCCCCCCGCCCCCACCCCAGAGCATAGGCCCCCACCCTGGCCCCCTGAGCCAGGGCCTCGGGCTTGGCCCCAGGACTGGCTGGATCAGGTCTTAGGACCCCAGGGAGCAAGACCCTCTCTGTCCAGGCTATGCAGACCTTGGGCCTCACAGAGACACTGCAGCTGCCCCCCAACCCGCACCCCCAGAGCCAGCCAGCCCCCGGGCAGGGAAACAAACAGCCTTTCTGTGAAGCAAAGCTCAGCGTGGAGTCGGCCAGTCTTGGAAGGCAGCCAAGTTTAGTCACCTGCCCGGAGCTGGGGCGTGGGGTGTGGGGCAGGGGCTGGGGACCTGCAGGCGGGCCAGGCGGCTCTGAGAGGTGGAGGCTGTTCCTGGCCGGGCTGTCCAGCTTCCTGAGGCCCCTGGGGCATGCAGGAGGCCAGGGTTTTAGTTAAAAGTTTTAATGTAGTTCCCAAATACATTTCATATGACAATCTTACATAAATGTTCCAAAACACATGGGCATTATCTGGTTTTACTTGTCACTAGTTGGCTAAGGCTTAAAGCAGAGAAGTGTGACTGGGTCTGCTGGAAGGGCCTTTGGTGTCTTCCCGGGGCCCAGGCTGCACACAACCAAGTCAAGGGGTGCGCGGCACAGCTGTGGAGACAAAGTCTTCCGCTCACCCGACGGTGGGGCTGGGCACTGTCCTCGGAACACCCTTGGAGCCCTGTGCATGGGGCCCTTCTTCACAGGCCGCCCCAGGTGCGTGAGGGCCAGCTGGCTCTTGGCCACGCTCCTGTGTGTGCTGCGAGTGTGGGAAACGGCCAGTTGCCTGGAACCAGCCCCCTGCCCGACGCTCCCTCCCCCAAAGGCCCCACTAAGGTCCCTCCTCTGCCTCTCACAGAGGCCCCTGGTCCTGGATGGTTTTGGGGGCAGTGATGTCGTCAAGGGCTGGGCAAGGAACGGCCAGCAGCAAGAAGGTCTGTGCCTGGGCGCCAGATGATGGGTGACCAACGTGACGGGGAAAGGCAGGGGGGTGGGTAGGGACCCTCTCAGGTCCAGTGACCCTGTTTTTAGATAAGCTCTCTGCACGTCTGAGGCCCAACCCCTCAATACCCCATGACCGGCCCTGGAGCAAGCCTGGGTGGGGAACAAGTGGGGGCCTGAGCCCACCCCAGCACAGAGGCCAGGAGCCCAGGCGGGAGGAGGATTTGGCCCCGGACAGAGCTGCGCCCGCTCAATGCACAGGAGAGTCTTAACCTCAGAAACCAAACACAAAGCCTTGGGGGAAAAAGATCTAAAAATATAAGCCCCGGATCAGAGTGTGGGAAACTGGATACGGTAGTTAACAGAGCGTCCAGCAGGCCCAGTGTTTATACTCGTGAGGACAGACCCGGTGGCCTGGGCGGGCGGCGGCGGCAGAGAGGCCGGGGACACGAGGAGGGAGGGGTGAAGAAACAAGGCGTCCCAGTCCCAGTGAGAAGCCGTGACAAGTCTTAATGTGCCATTTCAATTCAAAGGAGGGGGAGGGAAGAAATGTTCTTTTTCGTTTTGCTCATCAATATGATGAGGTCTCGTGTCCCAAACCACATTCAGGCAGTTCCCGAGTCTGCTTCTGAACGGGACATGCGGATCCGAACTGTGGCCAACCCCGCGGGGAGTGTGGTTCCCGAGCCCCGCGCCTCCACACTGCCGCGGGCTGGGGCGGGTGGGCGGGCAGACAGACGGACAAAGCAGCAGGCTCGCGGGCAGCCGGCTCCCCGGCGCTATGTGCTTCCGGCCGTCTGCCCCTCCCCTTCCTCGCTGGCACCTGTTGGGAAGCAGTGGCCTCACCGTCAGGTCCCTGCCCTGGCTGGAGCCCCATCCCCCGGGGTCAGGCTCCCCAATCCCCGCCAGGGCCGGGACCACTGGCTCACCGCCTCCAGTGGCCCCTGATGGAGCCAGGACGTCCTCGTCACTGTCGTCCTCGTTGGACGGGGCTGCCCCAGGTTCAGGGGCAGGCATCTTGGCTTCCTGCTCTTGCTCCACGCGGCTGCGCAGGGCCAGGATGCGGTGGTGCAGGGCTGCATACAGCTGGCCCGTGTCCTTGGAACTGGCCTGGGACAGGCGGAAGGAAGTGGTGGACTGTAAGATCTCTCGGTCAGGGCGGCTGCTGCCCCAAAGCGATGGGATCCCATAGTCCCCGGCTGAGTCTGGGAGGAGCCTATCCCTCTCTCCTCAACAAGCTCAGGGACAGTGGACCGAAGCTCCAGGTGCCCCCAGGCCCGTCCTTCCCAGGGACTCAGCTTGCAGCTGGGATGGCACGTGGTGATGCAGGCCCACTCCTGTCTCTCTCCCATGGAACCCTCTGGAAACCGGCCGGCCTAGAGGCCTCCCCCTTCGCAACCTGGCCCACACGGCCGGTGCAGGGCACCCCCCCAAAGGGCAATGCTTACTGCAGCCCTGCGGGGGCCGGGCCGGGTACTTCCTCTCCCCAGGAGGTCGGTAATAGCCTGTCCCGTGCCCAGGGCTACTCACGGAGATCAGGAAAACCTTGACGCCCTGGTCCTCAGTGTCCATGGCTGTGATGCGAATGCTCTTTTCACTGGCCTTGTCGATCTGCATCTGGGCCCAGAGCTTGGTGTTGAGGATCAGCCGCAAGCTGCCCTGGGTCCGCATCACTGCAACCGACAAGGCCACTCAGCCCTGGGCCCCGACCCCCACCCCACAGCCAGCTAGGAGAACGACACATTCTGGAAAGGAAAACACCACGAGGGTGAAACCCCGCAGTTCTCTCAAGGTCCACATAAGCTGCCCGCCAGTCTGCTGAGCCCCACACGCTGGGGGCCAGCCTTGTACCACCCAGCTCCCTCATGGCCATATCCGCCACGGGGAGGGTTCTGCTGGTCCACCCAACAGGTGCCAGGATGGTGGCTCCCTTGGGGAAGGGGGATGATTAGGTGGGAGGCAGGACCAGAGAGGGACATTTGGGGGCTGTGACACTGTCATGTGACACGCTGCCTAGAAGGCAGATGCCCCCTGACTGCCCCACTCACAGGCCGAGCCCCAGCCCCTACTCTGCAATTTTTTTAGAAAAAACGTTGAGGCCAATGGCTGCTTAGAGCTTCCACCAAGAGCGAGATAAAGACAGACTAAGAGTGGAGAAAAAGAGGGTACAGACCTTCTTCCAGACCTCCTTCCTTCTCTGGAAGTATGCATCACATCTACCCGAGGCCGCTGTCAGCCTGCCTGGTTTATCAGAGCCCATCCTCCCCGCAGGTGCCCTGACTGCATGGACACAGCGGCGAGACCTTGTCTTCCCACCAGCCAACCTCTCCCCACCCCAACCCGGGGCCCCAGATGGAGCAGCGTGGGCCAGCTCAGGGAGGCTGTGGGTGGGGTCCTGGGCTCCAAGTGACCACCCCGTGTCCACTCCCTGAGCCTCCTGTGCCCAGTGCGCCCACCGCTGAGGCACGTGTGGAGCAGCGGGGAAGGTGTGTGGCAAGGACCACAGGCTGTATGGGGCTGTTTGATTTCTTATTTTCCCTTTCCATCATAAAACTGCCAGCACTTTATTAGAAAACACATTCAAGAGTTGCTAAGTAGGTAGTTTCATTTACTGTCACACTCATAAAGAGGACAATCACAGAAGAGCTGGCAGCGAAGGCCTTGGGATGGGGCCCGGGCCCACAGGCCGTGGGTGCTGGGGCTCTCTGGTGGGGACGCGCGTGGGGATCCTACCCCCCTGGGCCTTGGGAAGAGGTCTGTGCCATCCCGGGCCTCTGCACAGACACCGCGCTGCAGCTCACCTAGTCGGGACTGGAGCGTCCCGTCGTCAGCCGATGCCATGTCATTGAGCCTGAGCAGCCCCCGGCCTCTCTCCACCCACGACTGCGAGGTCTTGTCAAAGACGAACAGCTTACACTGGATCTGGAACACAAGGCGGCCCTCCGGCTTAGCAGGGCCCTGGTTGGGGGGACGCCAGCGTGGACCCACTCTGGGGAGCCTCCGACCCGGCCTGCGTGAACTACTGGGCAGGGGCCAGCCAACTCTGGCCCAGGGGGCACGTCTGGCCCTTGGCCAGTTTTGCATCCTCTCCTCCAGCCAAGACAAATTTTACATTGTCAGAGGAGCATGAAAGCATCACTAAGGAAATGAAGATAAAAAGCAGATACCAACGAGATAGCAGCTCGCACTCACTCGGACGGCATCGAGAGCCCGGTGAGAGCCAGCACCGGGGACAGGGTGGAGCACCAAGCAGCTCACACGCCACTGGCGGGAATGACACGTGGCGTGGCTGGCTGCTGCGGAAACACGTCCCTCACCATGTTATGTGTGGAGTCGCCGTGCAGCCCAGAAACCCCCCTCCTAGACCTCTGCCCAAGAGAAGTGACACGCGTCTGCACACACGAGCCTGTACACAGTGTCCACGGTAGCATGATTCATACCGCCTAAGAAGCCGGAAACCTCAATGTCCCTCTATGCATCTCCCTCGGTGATACCCCGGGGACAGTCCCCGAGCCCACGATGCTCAGGGAGGGGACCAGACACACAAGGCCGCATGGGGAGTGAGTCCACAGGGTGACATTTCCAGAACAGGCTTCTCCATGGACGGGGAGGGGGCTCATGGGAGCCAGGGAAGGCATTTGAGAGGTGACTGCTGATGGGGGGTTTCTTTTGGGGGATGAAAAGGTTCTACTCTGATAGTGGTGGCAGCTCCCTAGCTACGTGAACACACTAACCACCACTGGACTGCACACTGCAGAGTCAATTACACAGTATGCGTCTTCCGGCTCAGTGAACCGTTCGACAGACAAAGAACACGCGATGCGGACCCCAGCTGGCCCTTCACCAAAGCGTGCGGGTCTTCACCGAGCCGTGTCTTTGCTCGCAGAGATTTCACAACAGTGCTGAGTGGGCAGGAGCAGTACTTCTTGAAATGCCGCATCAGAAACTCTCCGATGCTCTACACACGCAGGTCACGGACGCACATGCAGTCACGGACACACGCACATGCACAACAGCACAAAGGAGATAAACGAGGCACGCTGAACCGGGAAGCAGAGGAAAGGCAGGATGAGTCTGGGGTGCACCCGGGATCCTGGTTCCTTCATCAAATAACACGGGGTGCCAGCGTGACCAAACCATCACAGCTGTTCATTCTGGGGGCCCGATACAAGTTTCTCCCTGAACTACCGAGAATGCCTCAAAACAGATCCTTCCGCTCCACCCCAAAGCAAGACCAGAAGTCCCTTAGGGCTAAGCTCTCAGAAGCCCCGCCACAAGGCCCCGGAGCATGGGGCACTGGCCCTTCCGTCGCTGCACGGGGAGGCCCACGTGCCTGGAGGACAGGGGTCCAACCCCGCAGGTGCACGAAGAGGCTGGGGGCTACGGCTGGCCTCTCACACCACCTCACCTCAGGGCCAGGAGGCCCACAGCAGCCAGATGCTCCCAACCAGACCCGCCTCACCTGTAACACGTTGCTCTCCGCCTCCTCCCCGGTGATGACTTCCACTTTTTCCAGCAAACACTTCCGTGCTGTTGCCTTGGTGTAGGCGGCTGCCGACTCGGCCAGGGACTCTGAAATGTTATTAGCTAAACGACATTGACTATTTATTTGCTGGGGGGGGCGTGTGCATGTATGAGTTCCTCACAGCAGGCAGAACAAAAGGGCTGCCTCTGTCTCACGGGTGCCAGCTCCTAGGACGTGAAGTGGACCCCAAACACACAGTGCTCTCTCTGGCCCCAGATGCTGCGGGGGACCATCTGGGAGCTAGTTGCCAGCGTGGCTCCAGATCGCCCACTGTCATTCACTCGGTAGAGGACGGGGGACAGGAGTCTTCCCACAGAGCACTGAAGAGAAATTCCCCTCCCCCACCTCAGGGCAAGAAGGGAGGGGGACAGCCACCTCCACAACCCTATCCCCAGAGCCATCCCAAATGTTCTGCTTTAGGAGGAGCAAGGCCCTCTCTGTGCGCTGAAAGCCAGCGCCACGGCTTTCCAATTCCGCCCTGGCGCAGGGATCACGCGTGGCTACCAATGCTGCCACGAGCTGAGGCCTGTGTCCCTCCTGGGCGGGGATGGGCAGTGCCCCTGTCACTCAGTACCCTTCCCAGAAGGTGGTGGCACTGCGACATACCTTTCTCGGGGGTAGCCTCCTGGGATGAGGACTCGGACCCGGACTCAGCAGCTGCATTTTCCCTGGCGCCATCTGAACTGACTTCATTTAGTTTGGGTGGGCTCTGCAGGGGGACGGAAGCACACGGGGAGGAGAGCATGTCCGGGCGCTCCTGGCGGGCCGCCGCCACACAACGGGCAGCCGGTCTGCCGGCACAGCCGCTCTCGGCACTGCCTCCCAGGCAGAGGGGCTTTTTCCTGCAGATGCCCTTTCTTTCCTGGCGCTGGGGACCCACCCAGACCCGGCAGAGGAGATCAGACAACCCTTCCCCGGGCGGTGGGTTCCAGCCTGCGGCTGTGTCTCCACACAGCGATCCTCGAGCACCATTTGGTGGTAAAACCTAGCAGAAAAGCGCCCTCACGAAACAGGCAGCTCCGTTCTCCCAAATCTGCCCTTCTCTGCTCTAGGCGAACCACCGTCCAAGTCCGCACGTGGGGCCTCCCCTGACATCTCAGGGAGGTGCGTGCCACCAGCTGTTTATCTCTGGACCGTCTCGTTTTAAACAGGAAAAGGACCGTACTGACACTCAAGAAAAGCAGCAGGAGGCCCCTCAAAGTGACACGGACTGAGACAAAGACAGAAATAACAAAGCGGATAAAATGGCCCCTTAACCACACTCAAAACAGACATAGTGGGGTTCTACGCATTCGACAAGGAAAGAAAAGGAACAAAGATAAGGAAGCAGGTGAACAATTCTAGAACCCTATCCCAAGCTGGCCAGGCTTTCTGGGAGGGGAGACAGCCTGGCCACAGTGCATGCAGGAGACACCTGGGGCACTGCAGGGGCCCCTCAAGGCCATGTCCCCAGAGCCCTGCCATGCTGCAGCCTCATGGTCAGGGACGGGGGTTGCTGAAGGGGAGCCAAGGGATTGGCTCCAGAGGTGTCTCAGGGTGGTCTCAGAGGCACGTGGCTAAGGACTCTGGTCTGATGATTTCACTGCAGCTGGCCTCGGCCAGGAGGAAGGATGGCCCCTGACTTAAGGGGAAGCTGGTCCTGGGACGAGGCTTAGCTAGCCGGCAGAGAAGAAAGGCAGGAAGCTCGTACACCAGCTCCTAGAGAGCCTCCTGGTGCAAAACCCCAGCTCCCAAGTCGGAACTAGGTCTTCTTTCTCTTGCAACTGGAAGCATCCCCACTTTATAGAAGGCAAAGTGGCAGCCATATTCACACGTCCCTTGCCCTGGGGCCCCAGGAAAAACAGTCCCCACAGGGGCTACTCACCAGCACGCGCTCGCTCATGTTCTGGCCAAACACGAATTTGTTGCTGGCGGTGTCGGCACTATTGGTCGAGTTGTCTAAACTGAAGAGAAGGCATGCTATGGGTGTGGGGCTCCCCATGGGAGCAGGGCAGGATGGTGGCACACTCGCCTGTGCTGCACACGCGTGTGCACGGTCAGAGTGGGTAAAGGCCAACCCCTGGTGCAGAAAGCACGGCTGTAGGCACTGCTCAGCCTCCCCTGTGGGGGACAGGTGCTCACAAGCCTCTGAGTTAGGCTGTGCTGTTGGGTAAACAGACCTTTGGCTCCCATCTCCAAGGGTCCACGGTGTGTGGGTACTACGTGACATGCCTGACAGCCACTTTATCATCCCCGACCTCCTCGAGGCTGGGGTCACATCGGGGTGGCTGAGGACATCAGCTCAGAGAGGCTGATCTCAGAGGTCAGACCAGGCACCACCTACTTCCCTGAAAGAATCCACCTGTCCCCTGGCCTGCACAAAGGAGGGTACACCTCCCACCCCTGGGACACGGGCAGTGACAATGGATGACCTCGGAGCTGATGTCACCATCACATTTTGTCCAGTTGAAAGTGTCACAGGAGTAAGCGCATCCCAACTTGGGAAATGCTGCAGTGCAAAAAAAACGTGTCTTTCAAACAATATCTAATGCACTTTGCTTATCAAGGTCCGGGCAGCCAAGTGTGAGGTCACCACCATTCATGTCAGGCTTCCCTGAAGTCCAAACCCATGTTCTATCTGGTCTGGCAGCCTGTCTCCTAGGCAGGGACACACTTCCTCTCTGAAATACCCATGGCACATCCAGGCCATCCTCGAGCACCACCACCAGCAGTGTTAGCCATCGGCGAGCCCAAATCCGGGGTAACGGGTCCTCATAGGCTGGAACCTGGCCTGTCACACAATGTGTAACAGAAGGCCGCCAACCAGCCACTGGCCCACTGTGTTCTGCTCTGGGCATGAGATCCAGGTGACAGGTCACTCTGGGGGCCAAGCAGAACTGGGGTCGTGCCTTTTTGTCTGTCAAAGCCTATCATCCTGGCCCCTCCACAGCTGTGCCCAGAGTGGGAATAAAGGGAGGAGCCGGGGAAGGGGGTGCAGGATTTTGGCGAAATCTGCTTCCTCCCACCCCCCACCTCCACCCTGCCCCCTAGAAGGACCGGGCTGGCTCCTAGTCCAGCTGCTGCCTCTTCCCCGGGCCCCAAGCTCAGGGCGATGGACAACTCTGGGCCGCTCTGAAGCTGGGCACCAGGCCCAAGACACACACCTGGAGCTGATATACTGAAGGAAATAGTTGGTCGCAGTTGGTGTTTCTGAACTGGGGTGTCCGGGATTCTCCATGTCAGCTACTTCAGTGTTCTCATGTGTTAGCTGGGAAACAGAGAGGCAACACTTACTGCTCAGACAACCGCTGTTTGGGACCTCTCCGGCTCCGCCCACCTGCATACCCCCAGGCCACATGGCACAGCTTGTGTGTATGTGTATGTGCGTGCATGCACGCACACGTGTGTGTGTGTGTATACACACAAGAGGTGTGGGGGGGCTGTCATCAACTTCGCCATTTCTGCTTTTAACAGTCAAGATAGAAAAACAGTTTATAAGGCATCAGAAAACTTTTTCTACCTTGTTGAAACAAAACAAAACGCTCAGGTTGGCATCTTACTGCCCTTTTCACTAATGCTCTGTAATGAGAGGTCATAAAACGCTTCCAAATCCGGTATTTTAAGGGGTTTATTATGAATATAATAAAAGCACTGTTTCTTAAGGGCTTCTTTTATGCTAGCTAACTGCCATGTCAGCTCTGTTAAACATTATCACCGTATGTGATTCTCCCGGGAACCCTGAGAGGTGGGTATCATCAACCTCGTCCTATGAGTGAGAGAGCAGAGGCTCGGGGTGCCAGAAGTCGCCCCCACCCAGAAGGTGGCATGTAACTGTGAGACCACAGATCACGTGAGCCCTGGGCCTCCGTAAGATATGGCCCCCACCCCAATTTCAAGGCAGCCATCCCCCTAAACTCTAGGAACAGAATCGACCTGACAGTGCAGGCCAGGACCCTGCTCCCCAAAACAGGTGGATCTCAAGGCCCTTCCTTCTCCTGTGTCCTCCTCCCTGGAGCGAGCAGCCCCCAAGGGGCTCATTATTTTGGCTAAAGCCATGCAACAGCAATGCCTATTTTTCACCCCTGGGAATGTGTGACTCTGTTGGACAGTGAGCACTGAAGGAGAAGGCAGATGGCACAGCCTGATGTTCTGCATGTGCCGGAGAGACTTCCATTCCCTTTCCTCAGCATCATGGACATCGGGGCTAGATCGCTGTTCGGGGGGACGCTGCCCTGACGTCACCCTGACACTGTGGGGCGTTGGGCAGCATCCCTGGCTTACACCCACTGGATGGGCAGCAGTGCCTACACCCCAGTTGTGACAACCACAGATGTCCCCAGACGCAGCCACGGATGCTGTCTCTCCGGCTTTTCAAGGAGCTCCTGCCAGATGAGCTGCTGGAAATGGCCCAGAGGGACGCTCCATCGTGGTGGCTGGAAAGGCAGTGCTGCCCCATTCTGGTCTCCCAGAGCAGCAGCGCACGGGGTCCCGAGCCCAGACCCCTGCCACTACCAGATGCTCTCCACTCCTGCCTCAAAGTCCCCAGACTATGCCAGTAGCCTTTGGGGGCTGCCGGGGGAGGACAGGTGCTATCGCTTCCAGTGGGAGAGGAAAGTTCTTTTTCTACCTGCCCTGCCTTAATAAAATAAGGTAATAATTCTCAATTAAGGGTGACTTTGTCCCAAAGGGAACCCTCAGCACTATGAAGGAACACTTTTGGTTGTCACAATGGTGGGCAGGGGGACACTCCTGGCACCTGGAGGATGGGGCTCAGGGACGCTGCCCAGTACCCTAGAGCACCCAGGGCAGGCCTCCAGCAGCTGAGAATGAATTGGTCTACTGGTCTACATGTTGCTTAGTGCCAAGACAGGGAAGCCCATGAGTCAGACAACAATCTCTCCGGCCACACTGAAAGCATCGGGTCATGCTGTCTCCTTTGCTCCGAAAATGTGGGTTCTCAGGGATAGGCATGCTCGGCTGCTTCTCTGTCTGCTGCTCCCGGAAGAACGGGGGAGCCTGCCGGGGAGTGTGCCGGGAGTGGAGCAGTGCGGGATGGCGGGCATGCAACATGGGAAGCCACTGGGAGCACCACGAGTCACAGGACAAGCGCACAGGCCCGGTCTTTATCTCCACCTCCCGCCCTTTGTAAGGAAAAGCGGAGTTCCTGTGGTTTAACCTGGAGGCGGCAGAACAGACCGACCCAGGAGTGCAAGCGCTCATCCAGGCCTCTGGTCACACACCTTGACTCTGTCCCTCAGGTTCTGCCCGAACACAAACGCCTGCTGTGCAACTTGCTCTTTTTTCTCACAGTTTTCCTCCTCACAAGTATCGCTAGACTCATTTTTCTGGGGCTCTTTCTCCTAGTTAGAAACACAAACAAGACGACAACTGAAAAGAAGTGACAGGTTAGCCCCGAGAAGCAAGACGGGCCATCTCTCGCCGTTCCATCTGCTTGCTGTGTTTCCTCTGGCACGGGTCCCTGGGCGGCTAGCGCTGCCCAGGTGTGGCCTGTCCTCACATCACCAGGGACGCCGGAGGCGGCGGGGCCGGGCCGCTTCTCGGTCTCCCTCCAGCTCCCAGCTGTGCAGCAGACCCGCTGCGCCGGCCGCCCTAGCTATCCAAGTGTCCAAGTAGCGGCAGGTTGCAGAGATGGTCCCTAGTTTTAATTCCACTAACTGGTTTGAGGGGTGGGGTGGGGTGCACTCAGGGAGGCTCCGGTGAACCGGAGCCTATCATCTCCACCACGTGTGCTCCAACATCTCCGGGGCCTGTGGAGGAGGTGGAGGGTCCAGAGCCTCAGGCAGCAGCTCAGCTGCCGGAACGGCCGAGTTCAAACACACACACATGCAACCTGGCTTTGTGTCCAGAAGCCTTGGTGCAGTGCTGCAGCTCACACGTCAGATCTGCCTCTGCCCCCCGCAAACGCAGGCTCTTCAGAACATGCCCCTCATTCTCCAGCTGCCGGGCAATACTACTAGAAAACACATGCTTTTGGCCTATGTAACCCTCCCAGAACCCTAGACTTTGCTCAAAAAAACAAAAAGCTCAGCTGTCCCCCCACAGGTAGATTTCTTCAGTTAGAACGGGCCCACGCGTATGAATCTCTGAGCTTTGCAGGTGTGGAAATGGGGAGGGCAGACATCTCTCCGTATAAAATGGCACAAGACCTCATTAATGGAAGCAAGTCCCCCAGACTCAGGGACTCCCCAGAGGCCGCTGGGCAGAGTGCCCGTTGGCCGCCTGCAGCGGGGCGGTGCTGGGCCCAGGCAGGGCTGCACTCCGGAACAGTGGACAGACCATCCCGGGCATTCTAACAACTATGGACATCAGCTGCCGCTGCGCACACACACCGTTGAGCAAACCCAGAAAGCCTTAACACGCCTCCCGCCCGCCCCCACCGCGCTGCTCAGAGCAGGTAACTGTCCACACACTCAGCGAAGCTCCGAGAAGTTTCACGTGCTCCCTGCCCAGCACAGACACACCTCAAGTGCTCGTGCCTCGTCGGAGGGACTTCTCCGTGCGGGGTTGTCGGGCGATGTCGCTGTCATGGCCCCTGTGCAGTCTGCTGGGATACTGACCCCGTTGGTGCCGCTGCTCGGGACTGCAAGGACAAGAGGACAGCAGGGGGGGGTCACAGGGGTTTAGTGTGGGACTTTGAGTGTTCCCTTCTACCATTTAGACCAATCGTGTAATTTCTCCTTTTTAAAGAAAATTTTACATTAAAAAAAACCCAAACGAACCCAGAACTAAAACCTCACAGAAGTGAGAGTATCTTATTGCTTATTCCACAAAGGAATTTTCAGTGTACTTAGAAGTGATATTGCTAACTAAGGTAAAAAAGAGAAAAAAGAACATATACTGAGAAAGGAACAGTTACGAGTTTTAGAAAACACGGTTTTCCTCCTAACATCTCGAGTCTGCGGACTTCTCCCCGTGACTAGTTGGGGTCGCATGGCACACACAGGTTTCAATCTGGCTGACTGGCTGGCAGAGCGTATCAAAAAGCTTCCCTGTTGGAACTCTTTAGAGATAACTATTTCCCTCGTGAGGGATGTCAGATTGCTTCCGAAGAAGAATTTTCGAATTACAGGGAGAGACCAGGAGGAAGACAAGAAAAGCACATGAATATTAAAAAATTAAGGGTCCAGTGAACACCACGAGCTGTGTGGAGACCAGGGAAATATGGTGGAAGAGGCAGGGCTTATGGATGGCAAATCAGGTGAAACTGCACACATGACCCAAATGACCCTTCAAGTCTCTTGCATACACGGGGCCGACGTTCACCTGCAAACTTGCTGGGATGGACTGCAGAAACTCGGGAGGGAGCCAGCTTTTATGAAGCCAGCGTGTGCAGAAGGCATGCCAGTCACCCTGGCCTGGTGCCACAGGGAGACGGTGGGACCACGCTCTGTCCTCCCTGGGCTCACCATGGACTTAAGGGATTGCTTCCCCGGCTATTTCTGAGCGCATCCAGCAGATATGGCCGAAGTCACCTGTGTCAAAACACAGCCGTCCCACGCCCGCTTCAGGAATGCTCTACACCCTGCCGTGGGAGCCTGGGTGCCAGGGCCGTTTTCTTACCCGTCTGTGAGAGTGCCTTTGGCTGTGGGGCTTGTAACACTGCCGGGCGAAGCACACTCCGCTGTTGCTCCTTGGGCTTCTGGCTCGGCAGACCTGAGAACAGAGGTTGGCTTGCCTGGGGCCCTTGGACCTCGTAGGCAGAAACACACAGACCCGTACTGGCTCTCAGGGGTTTCCCAGAAATTAATTCAGTGAGTACAGTAATGCTACAGGGGGAAACCAAGGGACAGCTGTCCTCAAGCATTAAGCGCAGATGGTGCAGGGAAAGCAGAGAACCACAGGCAGCCCCCCAGAGTTTAGGACTCTGCTCGGGCTCACATAAAAATACCCTTTGCACCTGCTTTTCCAAGTGCCACGCCGAGAAAATCCATCTGCCAAACACAGATTGGGCAAGAAGCACGAGAGAACGCTTCCAACTCTGCACCACTGCCAGGCCCTGCTTCCCAGTGGCACGCCACTGGATCGTGGCCACTCTGCTAATTAGGCTTTCTCCGTGGCACGCTGGGGCCGGGATGCTCGGGAGACACAGCCTGAACCAAGCGAGCTACTGTTGGTCACAGAGCCCCACACCAAGCCAAGTCTGCTCCCTTGCCACCCACCCCCATCCTCGGTGGTGGAGGTGGTGGAGGGCTCACTGTGGGGAGAATCTCCTTGGTCTGATGGGCTCCTGAAAGTGGCTTTTCAGGGCGCATGCGCCGGGGAACTGAGCTGACCTAGAGAGCAGGCTGAGCCCCGAGCGTGCTACCTGGGCTGCACGTAAGGCAGCTTGCAAACAGATGCAGAGGCAGGAAGGGTGTGAGACAGACAGCCCTTCCACTTTCCTCCTTAAAGGTGGGCACCTACCTGCGCTGGGTGCCTGGCCGTGGATCAATGTTGGTGGCTTCAACCGGAATCCACTGCTCTTTTCCTCTACAAGCACAAGACAAAAGATAAAAAGCAGGCCTGCCTAGGCAGTAGCAAAGCTGAGAGGGTCAAGGGCAGGGGAAGACTGTGGCCTGGACCTCAGTGGCCATGAGCCCAGAGAACCAGGGAAATGTTTCCAAGTTAAAACAGAAATGCAGAGGCCCGGTTCAACCAACCAAGGTTATAAGGCAGCTTGGACGAGGAGGTGCCAGGGGGTTGTAGGAAGTGCTGGCTCCAGGCTAGGTGCTGACAATGAGACCGGGGGTGGGGGGTGGGGGCTGTCGAAGGCGAGAGACAAAAGTGACAGTGCAAGGCTGGTCCACCCCCGGGCCCTGGAGAATATGAGGGAGCCACCCAATAAAGGTCCCTGGGACCAGTCTCCCTTTCTTAGAGGACTCGTCAGAGGACACGTGTAATCAGGAGAAGCCTCTGTGCTACCAGCAGATGTCTGGGAAATGAGACACGTTTTCTGCAGGGAAAGATCAAAGGTGGCAGATGGCAGACTCGCTCTCTCTTTCCACCTGGTGCCTGGAGAGCTCCACCTTGCTGCTTCCTGAGAACACTTGAAGGCCCAGGACAAGGATGGGGAAGGAAGCAGGGCGACGGCTTAAAACCTGGTTGCAGCTGGGCCACTGGTCCACACTGGTCCTCTGTGTGTGCTGGTGAGGTGGCCTATCTCATAAGGCGGTGAGGAGTGGGGACAGTCTAATCTGCCTTGACGGGAAGGATCAGCAGAAAAAGCCTTGTGACTCCAAGAGATCAGGTCTGTTCCTGGGAAAGCACAGGGACGGCAGCCCCCGGGGCCACCAGAAGCAGCCTCACTTTTGTGCTAGGGTCCAACTCATCAGAAAACACCCTTGTCAGGGTGCAGGAAACAAGATCAATACACAAATATCAATTGTATCTCTGTGCTAGCAATGGACAGTCCAAAATGAAGTTATGAGAACAAGTTATTCCATTTATAATAGCATCAAAGAGAACAGTACTTGGGAATCAATTTAGCAAACAAAAAACACAAAACATCATTGGAAGAGAGACAAACGAATGGGAGGAGGTCTTAGAAGATCACGCAGTACGTGACTCTGTTTACATGAAACACCCAAAACAGGCAAACCCTTGCAGACGGAAAGTGGATTCTTGGATGCCAGGGGCTGGGGGAGGGGGTGCTGAGTGACAGCTCACGGGGATGGGTTTCTCTTTGGGGTGACGGGATGGTCTAAAATTAATGACGGTGGACACACACAACTCTGGATACTCTAAAAACTACCCAGCTGCACACCGAAACAACACGAATGCCTTATCAGACCAAACTCGGAGGCATAAAACAAAGTCAAATCAGAATTCTCAATGAAGCAGGAAAGCCTTCTTCCTGCTGTCTGCACGGTGGTCGGCCAAACTGTTCTCCCTGGGCCAAAACAGAATTACAAAAGCTCTCACTGCTAGTTAGTATGAAGGAGCGGAGTCCACCAGGCTGCCAAGAGCCTGCGTTGGTGGAGTTGGGGTCTCTCCCATAAGAGAGGGGTCATACAAACCACACTCAGGAGAATGAGACGCCGCAGATGCAGGGGAAGACATGCTGCCAGATGTTCCTTTTTAGGAGAGAAAAAGTGACTCCCATTTCCAAAGCTCAGGACTATTCAGAAGATGACTGGCAATTTACAAGCATTAAAAAAATTGGAGATGAAATTCACAATTGAGATAATTTTTAAAAAGCCTTACAGCTGGGTTTGCAGTACTTACGTCGCAGCTACCGATCGATCTCCACTTTCCCACCCTGTGTGGAGCAAAACTAGCAGCCACTGACCCTCGCAGCCAGCTGAGGCTGGCCAGCAGGGGCACAGGCCTGGATGACCACTGCCCCTAAGCATCCACTAGCACAGGGCCTGGTGCCTGGCCCAGCCCGCAGACGCACAAGAGATCACGCAGAGCGCCGCAGTGAACAGATGAGAGACAAGACAGACAAGGCATGCCACACCTGTCACGGCTGAGGACTGGGGACAGAAGGAGCCCAAGGCAGCAGGGAGGTGTGCTCACAGGGCAGCCAAGCCTTGGCCTGCCTGCAGTCCCCATCTTCACCAACATGGACAGGTTCTCTTTTTGTGACCTCAAAAAACTCACTTTGCCTACAGCATGGCCAGGGTGCAGTAAAAAGCTGTTGCTGACGGCCAGAGCCCTAGCACACAGGACAGGGTCACTGGGGTGAACAAGCGACTGCACCTGCACCTTTTTTTTTTTTTTTTTAAAAGATTTTATTTATTTATTTGACAGAGAGACAGAGAGAGAGAGAGCTCACAAGTAGGCAGAGAGGCAGGCAGAGGGGGAGGGGGAAGCAGGCTCCCCGCTGAGCAGAGAGCCTGATGCGGGGCTCGATCCCAGGGCCCTGAGATCATGACCTGAGCCGAAGGCAGAGGCTTAACCCACTGAGCCACCTAGGCGACCCTCGTGTCTGCATCTTCTTGAGGACACACGCGTGCATCACTGTGAGCTCACTGGGGTAAGAGGTGGTTCTCTCTAAAGCAGCCTCCATCCCCCTCCTAATTATGCCTGAAGCAAGTGGGCTCCTTTGAGGGTGCTTTCTGCCCTGCCTTGGAAAGACCCCAAGTGACGTGTGAGGAAAGCAATGCTCATACCCCAGGGGAACTTCCAACTTGGCATATACCAGAGGCTGAACAGACTTTTAAGAGGAGACAGCCCGGTGGAGGCTGGGCAGGGGCAAGGGAGGCACCAGGGAAGGTGGGAGGGTGCTTGGCATGTATGGGGTGGGGGGAGGGGGCTAGAGCGATGGGGACAGGCACTGCAGACAAAGGGAGCCAGGTCTCTCTCAGAGAGAGAGGCAGAAGTACGAAGCAGGGAGCCTCAGGCGAACCCCGTTGGTGCTGGACTAGAAGCACACACGAACCCAGGGTTACCCACACGTGCAGACAGATACAGACAGACGCGTGTGGATGCGCACACACAGGTGTGTGCATATGTACGGGGGTGTGTGTCCCCGTCTCTGGGCACGAAGGGGGCCCAAGCGCCGCGAGAGCCCAGCGGCGGTGAGCCTGCTGAGCACGCAGATCTTGGTTTCTGGAGATGGCGCTCCGCTGAGAAGGACCCATGAAGGCTGATGATGAACCTGGAGCCTCTTGTTAGGACAGAAAAAAGTGCTCCTAAGAATAATGAGCTGTGGCAAAAGGACACAGGAACCTGCTTGGTGGGACTCCTGCAAGCCAAATCTGGGACGATTAAAAGAAATTCTGTGCTAGTAAGGACAGGACGTAAGTTGCCGACTAAAGCAGGAATCCACGCATCCATCTTGCTGCGCAGCCGTAACAAGGCGCTAAGTGGGCAGGAAGGACAGCTCTCTTCCACAACTCCAATTAAGTGCACTAGTAACAGGAACGGCAGAGCCCCCCAGCCCCTCGGGCGAGCAATCGTCAGAGTAATGACTAATCCTGCATCGGTGGAGGCGGACAGCGGAGGGCAACAGTGAGAGGAATGGGCTCTCGTGGCATCTCAGAGTCTCTCTCCAGAACACAAGGGGATGATCTCCTAGCAGAGAAACCGACAGAGCCCTCTCTAACCTAGCGAGTGAAATCAGCCCCACACGTACCAAGACAGGCAAGCTCCCCACGCCACCCGGGACGGGGCAGCACGAACCCAGCTTCACTTCTGCGGAATTCTAGCCCCAAAGGCACTACCTGGGCAGAACCACCAGGAATCAGTGGGCAAACCCAGACAGAAAAACTCCCCAAATCACTGGCCTGTAATCTTCAAGGCCATAAACATCAAGCAAAGAATGAGGAAGTATTCCAGATGGAAGGCGAGATACGGGGTATATGATCCAGGATCTGACCTCTCTGCTATGAAGGCGGACATCATTGGGACGACTGGGGAAAATCGAATGGGCAAAGGGATAGGAAGCGCCTTATAAAATTCTTGCATCAGTTAAAAATCCCTCCCCCAGCAAAAAAAAAAGTTAAAACTAAAAAAACAAAGGGAGGCAGGCAAGGACAGAAGAGGACTGACAGGACTCCAGCCTGTCTCAGGGACCGGGAAGTGAGGCTGCATCGCTACCCCTCAGCAGGCCCGGGAACCCCTGGTCTTCTCAGGGCGGCCCTGCTCTCAGTGCTGCAGGATAAAGGTTTTGTGGGGCAAGAGAAGGGAGGAAGGCCATCACTCACAGATCTCAGAGGTGATGATGGCGAGATCTAGAATGGAAACGGACGGCACGAGGCGATCTCGACGTGGGGCCTGGTCCCCTAGACCAGAACAGGATCCCGTCGGCTACCACCGCCCCCCTAGCTCACAGAGCTCCGCGTGCCAAGCCAGCACCCCTGGGGTTCCCAAAGACTGACAAACCAAACTCCTTATCAGGACCTGGTGAGGGGTTCAGCTCAAAACAGTTTGCTTTCAGAGTCAAAATAAAGTCTATTGTTTGAAATGGTGCTATTGAATCAACCCCCTAAGTTATAAGTTATAAAAGCATCGCCTTCACGCCAGAGTATGACTTATCTTGCAATGCTTTTGAAGTCGGCAATGAATTTATATAAGGCAGGCTGGGTTACAGAATTCAGGTAGTTGAACTTGCTCATTAAATCTTTTATGAGGAATATCAGCCACGTGGGAGGAACTTTCAGGAAATCTTGGGAGCTGGATCTCTAGCGAAAGACCAAAAAAGGAAGCTTCCATAGTCTTCAGAGGGGAGCAAGCTACTTTCCTTCAAGGTTTAAAGCTGTGATTAAATATGCTTACACATTTATCTGAACAGGTCTAAGTAATATGGATTAATGTGAGATTCTAATGCACAGGAAAGGGTCTGGAAAATTCCATCGACCTCACAGCAGTTACCTTGGGGTGAGAAAGGGAAAGGGGCAGGCAGATTCTTTAATCTACGTATTTCCCACTTGCCCTTTCAAAAAAGCGGTATGAATGTATTATTGTGTATAATTTTGAAAAATGAGTAATATACCTCTTTATGGTTGCTTTTTGTTTTTGAAAAAACAAACAAACAAACAAAAAGCAAAGAACAAAAAAACCAACCAAAACCAACCAAAGACTTCTTGTGACCAGGCCTTCCTGCAGAAACAAAAAATGAAGGCCTTATGAAGCCTGCCTCATGCTGGATTCCAAATCTATGAACTGAAGATTTGGGAAAACATTTAGGAACTGAAAAAGAATCCGGTTTTCAAATTGCCCGTTCCTTTTTAAGATCTTATTTTACAGTATCAACTGCTTTTCATCCCAGGAAAACCCCCAGTGACTGGTAGTAAAAGGCAAAGGGACATGAGGGCTCACCTGGTTCTGAGTCAGAATTGCCTGCAGATGGCTCGCAGAAGGTTGATGGCATAAAAACATTGTTTTTTGATACTGTCGACAAGGAGGTGCGGGCGGGGAAGGGAACAAGAGGAAAAACAGTGTGAGTAGGCAGGGCACACAGGCACCCGATCACCTCTCCCACCTGAAGGCTCCATCTCCAAGCCCCACTGTGGGGGGCTCAGCATTACGAACAGGGCCTTTAGATGCTGTGGTCTACTGTGGCCGCCTGTCTTATCCTCACGACCCTGGCTTTCCTTGGCACTATAGGTCCCAGTGGGAGCAGCCAGGAGGGGAGCAGAATGAACCGGATGTACCAAGCCTCAGGCCCTGCTCTTTGTCACCTGCCGAAGAGTCGCTGGTTGGCTGCGCTCCTGTCCCCTCACCTGGTTTGGGACCTTACTTTACACTTATCCATTGCTTCCCTGGGTTCGGGCCAGGCAATAATGCCATGGGCCTCAGAGCTGAAGAACTAACTGGGTAGACAGAACACAGCTAAGCAGAATCAGAATGCAGGACACAGACCACGCCTTCCAAGATACCGGCTCCTGTCCCCACCCCCAGGGACTAAGAGGGGACTATTCCCTACGCCAGTGTGCCAGTGCGCCAGTACGCTGGAGCAGAAGGCAGAGGCTTGGCCGTCCTCTGTCCCTGTAGCCTCTGGCCATAGCACAAATCACCATTCTTCTTCTCCGCTGCACCTTCTGCCCCAGGATACGGCTCAGCAAGGGACAGTGATCGGGAAGGAATATGAGCGATCAGGGAGCAGAAGCTCCCTTGTCTCATAGGAACGCCCATGCAACAAGGGAGAAAAGGAGGTCTCCAGAAGCTGCTGATGGTCCTGATGGCTCCTCAAGGCCTGCTTAGCAAAGGACAGCACAGCCCTGCAGGAGGGCCTCTGGCAGTCAGGAGACAGGACGCCGCAGCGTCCACATCGAGTGTTAAGGGAAACAGGAGTGAAATCCAGGTGCTGAAGGATCCGCCTCGAAAGGACCTTTCCGTGGTGCCTTCCTGTTAAGTCTGCATCACGTTTGCAAGCAGCAGCCGCCTGCCAGGGCATCTCTTCCCCTTAAAGTGCTATCCTTTAGGTTCACAGATATAAAATGCTTCACATGAACCTCCCAAGAAGGAATGCTAAGTGGGGTAACTGGAGATCCTCGCTGAGTACGTGTGTGTCTCTAAGTGTCTCTGCACTAGAGAGCCAAGACTGAGAAGACGGACGATGCGGGGGTGGGGGGGACCAAGTAAGATGGGGAGGAGGGGGGCAAGCCCTGAGGCAGTGTTTACCCTTGAATCTGCAAGGCTGTCCCCGGGGTTCCCAGAACCTCCCACCAAATACCCCAGCATCTCTCTTGACCCTGGAAAACTGCCTCTTTGCTGCACCAGTCTTTGTAACAAGCCCCTGGGCTGGTCTGCTGGCCTCAACCCAGAGGCTCCACGCCCTCGGGGTCCAGCCACCTCCACAGGGTCCTGGCCTGTGGCCCACCCTTCAAGGTTCCATCAAGCCCTCCTCCTCTGGGAGCTCACAGCACCCCAACACCAAAGAGAGTTCCGGGCCCACTTGGTTCGATATGTACTGTGTATGTGTCTGCGCTTCTCAACCAGACGGCCAAGCTCTGGGCACGTGGCTGGAGGGTCAGGAGGACACTCTACTTCCCACTTCCTACACCTTTAGTCTAGAGACACGGCCACAAACCTGGGAAGGAGGACAAGTAATTAATGCCCAGAGCCCCCAACAGGACGGACAGTCCTTTTCCTCTGTTTCAGAGGGACCCTTTCTTGGTGCATCTTCTTTTAGTGCACGGCCTCATGACCCTCTGTCGAGTGTCACTGGTTCCAGAGGGGGGCACCTCCAGCTTCGTTCCTGACAGAGACCGAGTCTCAGGTCGATTCTAATTAGATGTGGGCACGAGACCGGCGCCAGCGTGAGGCATCGCAGGGGGACGGCGGGCTCCCGAGCACCGACGCGCCCACCGACCAGCACCGCTCTGCCACGGTTACCTGACTGCGAGGGCGGGAACTGGGTTAAAGAGGACGTTCTTTCTCGCTTCACGGGAGGGCAGTAATTTCCATCTTCTCTGTCGGAATCTACGGAAAAGGAGGAGGAGGAGGAGAAAAATCAGGCCGCTTCCACTTTTACAACCAAAGAGAACGAGACGTTTTAGAGATTTCCTCACCTTCTCCACCTTCGGGGCTGGAGCCTCCAGCTGGCCTCTGAAATGAGAGCACACGGCAGGGCGGTAAGCGGGGGCCGGGCTGCCCAGCACCGGCAGCTTCGGTTCTGTCATGAATGGATCCTGAAACGCAGCGCTCAGGGCCAACTCCCTGAGCTCAGGCACCCAGGACACGGGCAGACTTTCAACCTAATGCTCAAAAATCCTCCCAGGAGCCCTCTGTGTCTGCCTTACCTGGCCATGGGCCGAGGAGTCCTCCTAAAGGCTGAGACCGTGTTTACTGCACAAAGACTAGTTTCTCTCTCTCTGCACAGGTCACAGGTAACTGCGTGCCACCCCCCAACTCAAGCACAGCGAAACATCATCTGGCTGAAATTCATTCTGCCAAGAGCTGGCAAGCGACCTGCTCCACTCTGGAGGGGAGCAGGACTGTGTAAAATGGTGGCCTAACAACGGATCGCAGCAGTTCCCCTTCCCTGGCCCGGCCCGGCCCAGCCCGCACTGCGGAACCCGCTCCAATGTGGACCATTACTTCCAGAGCGACAGAGGACTCTGACGCCGCGGACCTAAGCCTGCTGCAAAGTGTTCAGAACGCAATCGTCCAACGTAACAACTCGGCACGCCACACGACCTACCGAGAAATCACAAGCCAAGACAGAAGGCAGCCCAAGAATATCCTCTTTAACAACCTTTAGTTTTAGAATGTGAACAACTAGCCATCGAGAAGCCTTGAGATGAGCCCCGCTCCCACCCCTAGAGCATATCCAATCCCTCACAGACTTGCAGCTTTTCACAACAAGCACAGGAAGCAGACATCGAGGCGTGAACCCTGCTCTTCCTGGGGCACTTCCATGAGCACAAGCAGAGGAGCCAATTTTCTTACTTTCAGAAAGGTCCCTAGGGGTCAAGTTTAGCCAAAGGAGGACCACCTGCCTCGAGGAGCTGTTAGGGGTTAGAGGCATGCCTGGGAAAATGCTCTGTGAGCTGCAGCGGGGGGCGGGGGGCGGGGGGCGGAAATGCAGCGACTGCCCTGTCAATAACGGGCTGTGGGCACGGCAAGAGCCCTGGCAGCACTGTCTCCGTGAAGGGCCACGTGCATATGCCACCGTCTTAGTTTGCAGACAGAGGCCCAGAGTCTGTAGACCCCGACCTAAGAGACAGGAAGAGAAAAAGATCCCAACCTGAACTCTCCTCCAAAGTGGGCCAACAACTTGGGTTTGAGTTGGAAATGCAAGCCTCCGTGAAAAGGAGCCTGCTTCCCCCCGCGCCGGCAAGGGGGGATCAGAAGGCTGCGAGGAGGCCGTCCATCAGAGCGCCTGGGAAACAAACCCCCCGCCTAACACAACAAGGGGCCAACACGTCTCAGGCAGACTGTGACTGTGAAGGTACCGCCATGCCCCAGCTGGGCCCTGACTGGCGGCCGGACCATGAGAGCAGAGTGCGAAGGTGCTCGAGCCCTCTGGCAGGCCCGCAGAGCTTACTTTCTCCCAGCTCCGACACCAGATGTACACCTCGGGCAAATCATTTCGCTCGCCCAGGCTTCTGTTTCCTTCCTTGGGAAACGGGGGTGCCAGCACCTCCGCCGCAGGGAGACGGACGGGACAGAGAGAGAAGCAGGTGGGGCAGCCTTCCATCTGACCCGACACCCAGCCAAGGCAGACGCGCGGACTGGTGGGGGGTGGGCCTCTCCCAGCAAGCTCACTTCCGCTAGATGTTATGCCCTTGGGAAGTCAGGATGTGGAGTCATGTCCCCAGGGACCCAGAGGAAGGGTCAGGGTGGGCGACCCAGGTGGGTGTTATGAGGGTCCCGAGCCCAGGACTAAGTGTTGGCGGTGTTGCCGAGACCCATACTCTGGCCGTGCTTTCCTTTCCCTGGGTCCAGGCCTGGGGTGGCATCTGATAACACAGAGCCAAGCCACAGGGACAGCAGGCCTTTTCTCTCGGGACTGCCCCCTTCCTTGGGGGACATCCCTGAGGCGCAGTCATCAGGTACCCCCTTCCTATTCCTTCACAGTGGCTGGGCCCACTCCCAGCTCCGGTCCCATGGCTACTGGCCTTTCTCCTGTCATTAAGATCCCGGCTGCACCAGTCCCACAAGTGACAGCCTCTCGGATCCCGTGGGATCTGCCACTTTGACAGTGACCTCTGGGATCCTGAAATGGCCTTGTAGACACCACTCCCTCGTCAGCTGACTTCTTTTCACTCTGCTTGCTCTTCCCTGGCTTCTCCCCCAGCCCTGCCCCCTGCACCTCTCACTCTGATGAGTGTCACTTGAGCCAGGGTCCCCAGCAGCTCGAGCTCTGGGAGGGCACTGGCCCTCAGCCCACAGCAGGAGCTCGCCTGGAGTCTGTTCAGTGAAGGACACAAATCGCAGCCCTCTATGGGCCTCAGAGATGCCGCTAAGGCACGGGTCCCCGTGTTACACACAGAACAGCGGCCCTGAAAGCTGGCCAGACTCTAGCTTCCTGTTTCCTCAGCTGCCAAAAAGGGTCTACCTCCCCCACCTCAACCCCAAGAGACCTGCACACCTACCTTCACTTTGCCCCGCTGGCTAGCAGGGCCCATTTCCACGTGTGTGGATTTCCAGAAATCTACGGATTTCTGATTTCATTCCACTGTGGTTGGAAAAGACCTGGCATGATTTCGGTCAGTTTCTAAGTTTATCAGAACTTATTTTGTGGCCTAGCGAATGGTCCGCCGACCTGGAGGGTGTCCCGGGAACTCAGCAGCATGGCGCCCTTGGCGTCCCCAGAGCAGACGGTCACTAGGCCAGCTGGGTTTAGAGTGCTGTCCAGGCCCCCTCTCTTCTCCACCTTCTGTCCCGATGCTCTACTGACTACTGAAGTAGGGTGCTGAGCTCTCCAAGGTTATGACTGAATCGTCTCTTCTCCCTTCAGTTCTGCCCGTTTTAGCTCTGTGTACTTTGGAGCTCTTACGGTCACGTAACTTTCTTATCTATGCCAACAACACCCCAAACCTCCCAGGAATCTGAGTTTCCTTTAGAAGTTGATGAGTGCTAGGGGCCCCTCCCCAGAAGTGGGCCCAGACCAGGAGCTGAGGCCTCCGGGTCCCCTGCTGTCTGTCCCCGCTGCAGCCTCTGTCTCCTTCCTGTCTTGCAAACACACCAGCATCGCTCCTGCCTCCACATCCCTTCTGCGTGTGCCACCCCCAAGGCCGGGAGCGCACTTCCTGCAGGTCCGCTCAGTGCGGCCTCGCCAAGGCCTTTCCCAGCCTCCGCCAGGGTGAACCCATGCTCACTCGCTGCCCTACCACCCGGCGAGTGGAAGCTGCTCCTCTCTCCACCTCACTGCCCAGCCTCCCTCGGGCCTCTAGCCTGTTTTGTGTGCCAGCTGGAAATGATCTACTGTGTCTGTCTGGCTGCTCTGCTCACAGCTCAGGCACACAACCCCCAGGAGGCTGTGCACAAAGACGATCGGCATGTATTCACTGCACAAATGGAGCCCAAGTTGGCCATAGCTCCTTCAGTGACCTGGAGAAGGAAAGTTCCTGGCCAGACAAGATTCAGATCCAGGAGACCCTCAAAGCCACACTCCAAATCTCTTCTAAGAGGCATGTGACTGGCCTCTTGGTCCCAGAAAGGCTAAGAGGCCAAGGCCAGGGGAGGACAACACAGGAAATTACACCACCAGGGAGAACCTTCCAGAAGCTGCCGGAATCTCCTGTGCGGTCTGAACTAGCTAACTCAGAAGCAGTGAGGAAACTGATGCCAGCAACTTCCCTCAATAGGAGCTAGCACAAGGAAGCAAGGAGACAGAATGTACAAGAAAGTCATTTCTGCTTGCCTTTGAATACACCGACTCTTCCAGAAATCCTCCACAGTGGCCGGCGTGAGGAGAAGCCTGATGTCTGCACCTCCTATCCCCCCAACTGCCCTGAAGGTCTGAGCTTGCTGTCTTGGTGTCTCGTGCTGTCTTCTCCCCCAAAAGGGAAAGGTCCAGGGTGAAGCAACTCCCCTTTACGCCACCCCGGCCCCAAACGAGGCCGACACCGGCTCCGCACACACTCTGTGCAAACCCAGCAGCCTGGAGGTTGGGGCCCCCCCACCCCAAGCAAGGGAGAAAGCCACTCCGGGGTCAGCTGAGAACAATGCCTGGGATACACACTCCGCAACCCTCGGAGCCTGGAAGTCTGCATCCAAAGCCACGGCCACGGCCACTCATGTGAGGAGGACTCTGAGAGCAGGCTTCCGGGACTCCTCTCTGCAGAGGAGCCAGTGCAGAAGCAGGTGTCAAAGTCCCATTTCCGCCTCTGCCTCTTCCCACACGAGAATCCGCCTCTGGGAAGATCAGGGCTTTGGGACGATACCTAGGTGACACTGGGGTCAGTACCCGTTTGGGACACCATGACGAACATATTCCAAACCAACTTTTACGTAAGGAGGCAGCAAAGAAAGCAGCCCAAGGAGAGTCCGTCAGTGCACTTTTTGGGTGTCAGGAAGCATGAGCGAGTGAAGTGGGCTTAGAGAAGATGCAAAGCCCCACGACGGCGGCTGCTGGGGATGGGGGCTGGGGTGGGGGAGAACGGCAGGAGTGGCAGCCCGCTCTCCTCAGAGCCACGGGAACCGCGGGGGAGCTGCTCACTCTGTGAGGTGTGCACATCCTTGCCCAGTATGAAACAGATGGTAACGGCTAACCCAGAATGGGGGCATGGAACTGCCGATGTGGGCAGCTTCAGTTCTTCGTAAAGGATGAAACTGAAAATTGACGATCGCTACCATTTATCAAGGATTCCGCCCCTCCCTCCCAAACCCCGAAAGAACATGGCCCGCGTGAGGCTGCCTGGTGCGGCCTCAAAGAGGACAAAGGTGCTAGGGCCAGTCCAGGGGGAGGGATGGCGCTGGACCCTGTGTCTCAGAAGCTGACACGCAGGGACAGTAAGCGGGAATGAACAGCACCTGGGGCCTTCCTAACTTCCCAGACAAGACCAGAAAACAAGACCAGGCCAGACCCCCATGTGGTCTGCCTGGGCCTCAGTGATTTCGACACGGACTGACCGGTTATATAGCCCGCTGTCTGTGGCTGCAGGAAAATGGATGCCCGGGACGAAAAACCAACCACGGGAGGAGCCTGCTGACTCGTCCTTGTCTTCAAATGGACCACTGGCCACTCCACGCTGTTTACTCCGCTACCCAGATGACCAGCTCAGAAGTTCTGACCAAAAAGGCAGACACTGACAAAGAAAAAGAGCTGTGGCCTCCAAAGCTCTGAATATCCGGTGGGAGCAGAATGAGGGTCAAATCCCGGGCAGAAGCTGGAAGATGAGGGAAGCTGTCCAGCCAGGGGTCTGGTGCCAGAACCTGTCTAAGCTTCCTGGTGGGTCTAATAAACACATTTCAGGCTCCACAGGGCTTAGGCTCTGAGCTTCAGTCCAGGGGACTTAAGCCAGGCTCAGAGTAAGCACTAAGAGCTGCCTGCTTTCTCCGGATCAGAAAGCTTAATCTGGATGTGGTCTGGTCTTCTCCAAGCTGTCTTCTAAGAGCCAGGAGGTCTGATATATAGAGGCTTGTTCCCGGTACTGAGTCTTCAACGGCCAGAGTCTGGGGAGACTGAAAGATGAGCACGCCCTCTGTAAGCACCAATTCAGCGGGCCACGATTTATTATTACAAAGAACTCGCAGCTTTACAATCCCTCCGGGGATCGTGCAATAAAGAACAGAGTGAACGTGATGGGTGCGAATGGCTGGGTGAGGGTGGGCGGTCTCCTGCATTCCAGTGTGGTACGGGGCGAGATCCCAATCTGTTTGGCTGCAAAAGCGACCAGTCCGAGCTAACCAAAGAAACGCGGCAGCCCGAGAGGAAGCTGGGATCAGGTTCCACTGGCCTTGAGTTATGCCCTAAATGATCTAAAAAACACTTTGCCTTGAACACACCCAATCACGAAAGAACGCTGGTTAATGGGCGTCAGCGGCAACAAACTAGTCTCTTCTGCACTGAAAGCCCAAGGCAGCGAGCCCTGGTTGGCTCAGAGCTGTCACCAAATGATGTGACAGTGGCACTGTTGGGACTGGGGATTCCTACAGTTACAAGAGCTAAAAGCAAAGAGCACGTGTGTATGTCGTGCGCATGGCCTTCACCGCTATGCTGGTACATTCATCAACCACTCCCCCCAGGCCTGACTTCCTCCTACAGTGACCCACAACCCATCCTGAGGTTCCCTACTGTTAACACCTGACCTTGCAGGGCAGGGCTGGGGATGGTTTGAATTTCTTGGGATTAGAGCCTCTGACCCAAAGTCCACAGGAACTGAGAAGTCAAGTCCCACTGGCTAGCTCTCAGAAATCCACATCTGCCCTAGCCACGAGCAGAAGGTGAGACCCTCCAGGTGCCTCTAGAGGAGCAGCTGCTGGGCCTCAACCTCTGTGACCTACCCGTTTGCTACTCGAAACTGGAAGCCCTTAGCCCCTTCGGTCCGAGGCTGCTCTCTGAGCGTGCTGTTCAAACCAGGCAGCACAAAACACCCCAAGCCTCTTGGGCAGATCCACCTGAAGGTCATCTGTTTTCAGGGAACTGAGAACATGATTTCCTGTGCTTGCAAAGGCTGAAGGCACAATAACTCATAATACTGACTCAGGAGAAGGTCCCCAGAGCTGCCTGGCCCCGAAACGAAGAAGTGACCACGATCACCTCCTCATTCTTGCTCTGTCAGTCTAGTGCTCTCATGAGGGCTGCACCCCTACGACACTTTGGTGTGAGTGCCTCCTGGCTGGAATCTTTACTGGGCCCAAACCCACTTGGATGCCACGAGGGACTGCCCCCTCACTCCTACCTGGCACGTGGTAGAGATGGTTCCTTCTTTTCCCACCACACACTGACTCCTCTCCAAAATGTTAAAATTGGCCTCCAACCTCACCTTCACTTCTTCCTGGGTGTCCCAGGGTTTGGGGGCTGTTACTGAATTTTAATGATTTCCTTAAGAACACAGGGGATCACTGATGTCTGGGATTGTGACGCCCTGGATGGCTGCCCAGTGCTTGGTGTGCACAGCAGGGCCCCTTGTTTGCTTGCCTGGGAGCCATTTTTCCCTGCCACGAGAATGGGGGGGGGGGGCTTAGGCACCCACAAGGTTTTCAATCCTGAACGTAGGATGATGTTTACCTTTCCCATTTTATCAACCTCCAAACACTCAAGACATTTCTTGTTCTCGAGAGTTCACAATCTTCTCCACCTATAATCTTCAAAAGCCTTCTCAATACAAAGATAAAGGGCTCAAGGGATTCCCTCTGGATTCAAAGGAAGAGTCCTTTCTTCTTCCTGCTTTGATTGAAGACAAGCAGTTCACAGCCTAACCACAGTCCAAACACAATCGGTCTTGCAAAGCAGTCTGCCTTAGACACCTCCTTTTCCTCTAGATCAAGGAAGTCGGGGCTTCTGGTGTTTCTAAGACCCCGAACCTGAATGCCCAAATTCAGGGAGAGGACAAAGAACCATGGAAGGACAGAGAGGGGGTCGAATTTGGTTTGGAAGGTTCTACCCCATTATTCAATCCCTCTTTTGACCCCTCATGTCTCTTTCAGGAAACAGGATTAGCTTCTTGCTATGGGTGTACATATGCCCCCATTCAGAAAGTCTCCGTGTAAAAGGGGACTCCCATCTGTCCTGACTTTCTGGCAGCAAGAATTAAAGGGAGCTGCAGAGATCATGACCACCTTTTCAGTTATCATCAGCTGCTTGTGGTGTAGGGTCTGGATCTGAGGAACCCAAAGGGAAAGGGGCTGATCTGGGATGGGACCCCCAGGCTGTGGAGTGCTGGGTGGAGGTGGACTTACCCCTGCCAGTTCTCGCGGGAAAGGAAGAAGCTGGGCTTCAGGAGTGCTGGCGGAAGCGCTAGCGGGGGCAGGAGGCTCTAGGGCATGCTCACCAGCTGACTTGGGGTGACCCGTGCCATGGTGGGGGGCCTCAGCCTCCCCCCGAGGCTCCTCTCCCGAATCCGACAAGTCTTTTTGCTCTGCAGAGGACTGGGAGCAAAAAAGACAATTTTCCTTCAATGTATATACAGGCCGCAACACGGGACGGGGGTGGGCAGGGATCAAAGGGCTGGAGATGCTCAGACTTCAGCAGCTCCTGCCTGGGAGGACGAGCCAAGAAAGCTGGCACGTGCTGTTGTTTTGCTCCACAAAACTGGCCCTCCAGAATGAAAGAACGGAAAATGAACATGGACTTGGCTGCGGTTTAACTTTGCAGGAGGCCTGGGCCCCCTTATGAAAAGCAGGCAGCAGGGAACTATGGTGCTTATGGGCTGTGTGTGAGGAACAACACTCGTGGTGACCAAAATGGGGGCAGAGGCTCTATCAGAGGGGGACAGTGGCGATTATGTCTTGATTGTCCCTAGGGGTTAAGGACCCATCTCGGCAAGAATACTGATGGGGAAAGTCGGCCCTCAGCACCATTTCTGTCTACTAAGGTGGGGAAGGCAGGCCTGGAATAGCACACAGCTACAAAACGGGGCGCGGAGGGTCCGCACGCTTCTGCATTCTGCTAGAGAGCTTCCCGCAGCTTTCCATCTGTTCTGCTTAAACCTGAGATCACGGTGACGCTTTCTCGCCTCAGTGAGTGCCGATGTGCGGTGACCAAGCCAGCTGGCTGACACCCGGGGAGTTCAGCTGGAGGAAGGAGCCCCTTGGCCTAGGATTCTCCCACGTTCACCCCGAACACCTCGGCAAGGGCGTATTTAGAAAACAGCCAGGGCAAGAGAAAGCTGATTCTAGAAGTCTTTGACCTTGGAAGTCCAACACCCCTAGCATCCTTCGAGGTGGTTCCTGGGACTCTGGAGGGGCTCCCATGGACCCAGAGCCCTGTGGCCGACTCTTTTCTTGAGGAATGGATTAAGAAGCCTGTGTCCTGGAACAGAGAAGCTCTGGTCCCCAGATCTGCTTGGCACCGTCCGCAACACAGAGCCATTTCTCCTGCTTTGTGAATTACGTGGCTGCCCTGTCTTTCCACAGACCTGGCCGTGTTTCTTCTGAGTGTGAAGTGACTAAGACCTCTTTAGACGGGGCTTGGGGGCTAGTTCTTAAAGGTGAGCCTGATGGATGAAAAGAACCCTGTAAAGAGGATTTAAGAGAACTTTCAAACATTCCGAGGAAGGCTAAAGAAACAAAATGTTAACTCATCCACACACCTAAAAAATCACCAAAATCAATTCTTCCTATCCAGGGGAGATCCACATGCACAAAGGCCTTCCTTCTCAGGACCTACTCAGGACATGAAGGTTGGTCCATGCACCAACACCTGATAAGAGAAAAATTAAACCCAGAACTCTATGGAAAACGGCTTATCTCTAATTGTAACCACATGGGATTTTCTTTTTTTAACCCCTGCCTTTCGAGCGTAAGTGTTCAAGTGCCTTGGTGGCGCTGAACTCGAAATGAAGCCCAACTAGAGGACCAAAAAGAAACACAGACGCCATCCCAGCACTCTCCATCTGGGTCTGAGTGACTTTGCTGGACAAGAAAAGTGAGCTCTAGAGAACCAAGCAGGACCTGCAGTTCCTCAACATGTTTGTTAAAATTAGACATCAAGATTTTGGTTGCCTTTGACATCATCCTGAAATTCACGTGGCTGACAAAACCCAAAAACAAACGGGTGCACACAGGATAGCCTTGTTACATCAACAGTAGGCTTCCAGAGAAGGTCTAGGCATTCCGTGACAGTGCTTTCAGGGAACCTTACTTCCTGCTCAACAGCATTTCTGCAACGGCTTTCTGTCTTTCTCACAAACAGACAACACGCTGCACGTGAGACCTCACCTGTTCAGATGAGTAAGCTTCTGGAAGATAAAGTATCCGGAAGAAAGTCGTCACAGTCAATGAAACTACCACCTTCAAAGATTCGAAGTCTCTTCACATCAAAAAGAAAAAGAAAAACAAAACAAAACAAAACAAAAAAACCACAAAAAAACCCCCAACCAAAACCGTCTCCATGCAAGGCAGTTAAGGGGAAAAAAAGGTTTCATTTTTGCCACTAAAACCAGAAAAGCGTAAATGCAAGCGGTTCACGAAGAGCGCCCTCTTGCGGAAGCGTGAGAACATGGGAGGATGGACGGGAAATGGCGCACTGTCAGCAGGGCTCTGGGACGGGATTTTAGGCATCAGGACTGGAGTTCAAACCGTGAATCGTTTTCTCTAACCGGGAACAGGGAACGGGGCATCTGACAACCTGTCAAGCGATACCACTGGTGGGCCGCCGCCACCAATCCTAGCCTGCTATAAATGCCACTTGGGCCTTGGATGGGAAGGACAGAAAACCCCATGTGGCTTTGCTACTGAACAAAAACAGAAACAAAACACCTGGGCTAACAGCTTCATTTTTTTTCTGATTTCAAATCTTCTACCTCAGTCAGGACTCAGTAATAACAGTGGGACCTGTGGAGTGTCTCCTTGGCAGGGGGGCCACGAGCTCTGAAGGGCAGCCCACTGGCTGGTTTAGAGACTGGTCACTGAAAGGGAAGCCGGTGGTCCCACAGCTGACGGTGGGACTTCTTGATCACTGTGAATCAAGAAATGGCTCAAGACAGCTGTAAGGAACATTTTGGTGACAGGACAAGACAGTTATGGACTATATACACTAAAGGACATTTCTGACTTCACGATCATTTTCTTAGGAGTGACAGGAACAGTGAGTGGGCCACAGAGAGCAGTGGTCTGAATTCCGGGAGCCGCCGACAGGAGTTAGGGGAGAAACAGTGACAAAGATGTCACTGTTGAGGCCTGGTGAGGGACACCCAAGTGTCCACAGTACCATTCATTCGACTTCTCTGAGGACCTGAATATTTTCGAAGTACAAAGTTGAAGAGAAAAGGGCAACAAGCCACGGCAGCCCATGGAGCCTGCTCCCCGCTCTGCCTCTGCAGGCTGAGGGGCAAACGGGCTGGAGGTCGGCGAGAGACACAGGACCTGAGAGAGGCTCAAACCCCCATTTCTGCCTGAAGTGCCAGAGCTGCTGCCTGCAGCTCCGCCTGCCCATCTCCCTGGAAATGGGAAGCCGAGGAGAAACAAATGCGGCTTGCGCTCTTATTTCCGAGCTGTCCTAGGCAGCAGAGAAAGAAAGGAAGATTCCGTCTCTGCCTGGCCACTCTCCACCCAGCAGCTCAGAGAGCCGCCCCGGCGGACAGTTCTCAGGAGGCTCCTCTTTTGTAAACATGAGGAGGTTCCCCCTGTCCTGCTGGTGGTGCTGTCCCAGAGGCACGACAGGAGCGGAGGGCTGAACCACCAAGAGCCGGAGGGCAGTTATTTTTAGAAGCTCGTTCAGAGTTGGCTCCGAGTCAGTGCGTTGGTAAGAACTACATCTGCACGTTTTAAGATGAACACGAGCACTTTCCCAGCTACTCTTCGGATGCAACTTCGCCCCAACCTTCTGCAGGGAACACATGCAAGTCAGCCTCTGAATTACAAGGCCACAGACAAGGACCCCCTCAGCTGTGAAAACAGTACTGATGCGGAAATAAGTAATTTAAAAAATATTTTAAATTCGGCCAAATATTACATTTTAGCGTTTTGTCCTGCTGGTTGTCCAACTCTCAGGTTTAAAGAATTATTCATTCCTACTGCTTGTTTTAAGTCTGGGGTTGGCAAACTTTTTCTATGAAGAAAGGGTCAGCTACTAACTAACTATTTTTGACTCTGTGGGCAGTATGTCTCCATCCAAATTACTTCGCTCTGCTGCCACAGAGGGAAAGCAGCCTCGGCTATGGGGAACAGGTGGGTATGGCTGTGTGCCAATAAAACTTTATTTATAAAAACAGGCGGTGATGGCAGGTCTTATTAGTTTGCTGACCCGTTTAAAAGTGGTTCAAAAGATCATAATAAAATTCAAAATTCTACAAAATCCTGAGAGAAGCAACTTTCATATCTAAAACAGAAATTGAATGTGGGCATTTCTAAAAGCTAGCAGAAATGCAGCAGCCCCTTCACAGTGACTGAAGCTCCAAAAGACAAATGATAAAAATACATGTAATTAAGTGGTATGTCTTGGTTAGGGGCCATGGGAGAGGAGACCGCAGAGTCTTGAAATTACCACCTGGAAAACCGAAACAGAACAGGAAGAATGTTTCCTCGGGTGTTATGATTCCTTCTTTAGCAAAAGAATGAACAATGGGAAAGTTTAATGTGAGAGCAAGCCTAGCAGATCAGCCCTGGCCCACACAGAAGGTATGCTGAAAGGGGGTCCGTTTTGTGGGGGTGGCTGGGCAGCCACTTCTCCCTCCTGCCCCCCTGCACACACACGTGCTCTCTTCCTGGCACAGTACTTGAATGCAGTCCAGGACAATGTGGGCTACACAGAAGTCTGGCCTCTCATCTCAGGCTGAGGGATGGGATCTAGGAGCTGCAGCTGAGCTTCTAGGAGTCCCAACTCGCCAGACCAGCAGCCCCCAACCTCAGAGCTGGCCACCCTGCTAGGGGACTGGGGATCCACCAGAGCATTCTCTCAAAATGCTGTTCTTATCAACAAGATGCAAACGGATTTCAAAACACACAGAACCCAGCGCAGCACGTTGGTCCCTCGCTCTGAAATCTGGTAATGGGTATTACATCACATCTGCTGTCCTGGGGCAGGGGTGGGAGGGACCATCCATTTGCTGGACAGAGTCCTTCTTAAAAGCTTGGGAACCATGGACCGCAAAACACCAACTAACTTTGGACACAACCCCGACCTTCCACACTGGTTTGCCAAAACGTCAATGACTTCTAGGTAAACAGTGCACGTGATGTCAGAATGCTACGGCCACACGGAGCAGGACTTTAAGAAGCTGTTAGCTCACTGCTACGAACTGGGCAAAGTATTCCCAACGTCAGGACAACCAAGACATTTAAAATCCAAGAGGGGGAAGCAATGCGTAACAAAGGTGGACGGTAAATACATAACGCAAGCCAACTAATAATTCCTCGAAGTGCGGTTAAGCCAAGTTGGTTGAGGGTCCGAATATCTCCCTAAAATCTTTAAAGGTGATGTCTTCCCCCTTAACCACCATTAATCTCCCTCTTTTCCTCCCTTCTTCCGTCTACTTTTCTCCTACTCTTCCTAATGTATACTCTTTCTAAAACAAAGCATTAGAGATTAGAAACTATCTTTCTGCCACTGTTAAAAGCAAGAAATCTGAGCCCTTTCCACACACGCCCGTCTTAACCTCTCACATGGTAACTTGAAGCCACAGGATCTTTTCCCTTGGTGGCTTGAAAGACAGAAGCGCCCTTGGCCCTGTAACCTGGGAGAGCCCTCTGGGATAAAACAAATCAGAGTAATCATGTGAAGAGAGAACATACCAGCCCCTTACCTTTTGTCCTTTATCCTTCTGAAACACAAAGACGGGCGGAGCAATGGCAGGTTTTTCTGCAAAAAGAAAAATTGGTTTTTTTCCCCCCAACACTACATACAGTAAACAAAGCTACATTTGTTTGTAATAAGTTAAAAACAAAAAACAAACCCAAAATAAAACTGGTAACTCCGAAGAACATCAAATCACTCAGAAAACGGTTTCTTGAAGTGGCTGCGTGGGTGTGTTGTTTGTGAAAACCCGACACCTAATGTTAGGGTATGTGCACTTTTCTGCGTGCCTATTATACACCAAGAAAAAGGTTTCGAGACGCACCGAGAACAGCCCCGCCCGGGGCCGGGGGAGAGCCGTGGGCAGGGCTGTGGGGCACCCAGGGCACTGCCACCACCCAGCGCCGCCAGCGGTGGCCTTGCAGGAACGAGGCACAGAGGGCTCAGATCTTATGTGCCACCTCCCCAATTTCAAATGCTGGAGACTAGTTTAGGTTTTTCCAATTTCGAGGCCAGCGGGGGGCCTGGGGATAGCCGGACTGGACAGCTGCCTCTGGCCACACAGCTCATGCCCTTTGGAGAGCTTACCCTGGTTGAGGTACCTGACATTCCACTTGGATCTCTAAGTGAGATCACCCGCCGAAAAAAAGAATTTAAGTAGTTGAGAAAAACCTGAGTCCATCTTGCCCAGTTGTTAAAGGAAGAAACCCTTGAAATGTTCGGTCACGGGACGAGCCCAGGGTGGTGCCACCTGCTGTTGTTAGGCAACCCCTTCGGCCTCCTGTCCAGGGGCCCCCACACTGGCAGCCCTCTGCCACCTGCCCCTGCCGCCAGCTGGGGGACTGTGCAGGAAGACGACCTTCACCCATGGGGAAGGCCCGGATGCCGCATGCCCCACTGCCGTGATTCCCTCAGCAACCCTCTCCCCGTACAGGGGCTGGTGCTGCCCGACAACCCCGATGGAGGGGGGGAACGAAGGCGCCTGTGCCAGACAATGAATGACAGCAAAGGAATCCGGGAGGCGCTCTGCACAGCAGCGGCGCGTCCACATCATTTCCACCGCAGGGCACCCCGGAGAGCTCGCGGCACTGCCCTTCAGCCTGCAAGCTCAGCCTCCAGCTCACTTCTGTGTTTGACTCCCAGCCAGCGGCAGAGTGAAGGCACACGGGAAGGAACTCCCAGCCCAGCATCCCTCCAGTGCCCCATTTCTTCAGGGAACCACCCCTCCTTCGCCCCTGGCTCTAGGTCCGGGGAGGAGAGTACTTGGTACTCCTGCCCCAGGGAACCCCATGGCATGTGAATAAGGCCAGGCCACGGACAGTGAATGGGACTTTTACTGGAGCTACCGGGGAAGGGGGTGCTGTTTCTGCTGGGGCTGCAGGGCTGGTAGGAGATAACCCCGGGGTTGTGAGTGGTCTCACGTCACCAAAGGGACCTTGGACCAGAGTCAATCCAGTAGGAAGCAGAGCTGCAGAGGAGGAAATGGAATCCTGGGGACACCGCTGGAAACCCTGGGGCCAGCACAGCTGAATGCTAACCCCACCCCCACTGACTTTTCAGTTAAGCCAACAAATGCTGATTTTTGCTTAAGGCCGTCTTAACTGTTGCTGTCCTCTAACAACCTCCAGCCTGAGAGGCGAGGCCTAGCTGCTGCAGACTTAAACACACTCGATACTCGACACTCGGTAGAAGAAACCTTGCCTGGCCTCACAGTGAAGCAGAGACACTTTCTCTCACAGGAGGTAACACCACCAGATAGACTAGTAGTTATGGGTTTATGCTGTCTCCCATACTACGACATCAAATCCATGGGAACGGAGAGCACCTTGTTCCCTTGGCTGCCCTGTGGTCTAAGAACAGCACTTGGCATTGATAAACTGGAGAAATGGATGGAAGGCCACCGAGGAAGGACGAGAACAGAACCCTGTGGACGGCAGGGGAAGAACTTTCTTGTGTCGGTTGACCTGCAGGCACCCAGAGGGGCTGCAGAGATTCGGGCAAACGTGAGAGGCCTGGGCTGCCTCTGGTCTCTGGGGCAGGACAAAGCCACAGGGCAGGGTCCAAGCAGAAACTGGGAGAGGTCCGTCTGCTGGAAGAAAACTGCACTGCAAGCGGGCTTGGTGCTCAGCCGGGGGTGGACAGAGGCCATGGGAGGGCCATCGGGTGGGAGCTCTGAAAGCAGCTCCCTGGAGAACCGGAACCCCGGTGAGGCCCACACGGAGCCCCTCACTAACTCCTGGCGGCAGGCCACCACTACTGCAGTTAAGACCTTCCTTTCTCCACCTCTGCTCTCTCATTCCCTTCAGTCCCCCTTCGCAGAGCAGCCAGACCACTGGTGTGAGACACAGACTTAAAACTCAGCACTGCCCCCCAGACTAGGGGCGGAACTCCTTCCAACAGGCCACCCTGGCCGGACCCTTACGGTGGCACTGAAGGGCCCGCTGCCCCCCTGCACGCCCCGTGCTTCCACTAAACGTCTGGTCTTCTGCCTGGAACACTCTCTCATTTTCTCTTCCGGGGCCAACACTCATTCAGGTCTGGGCGCAGTAGCTTGCAGGAAGCTCCCAGTTTGAGCTGCCCCCTCTGCCCCCAGGGCATGCTCTTGGCTTCTACCCCACCACAGGTCACACTGAGGCTACCTGTCAGAGAGCCTGACGGACCATGGATCCGGCATCCAAAACAGCTCTGTGCCAGCAGCCAGTGTGCTCCATGAAGGGCCGCCCAGCAAGTCTTTGAACTAGACCCCTCTGCAGGTCCTCACACCTGTAACACCAGCTGCTGTGTCCTCGCACAAATATTTACTAAGCCCTGACTCTGTGCAAGGCTCTATAGGAAAAATGGCAAACAGGAAGCCAGGGGCAGAAAACCTTGGGGTCAAATACCCGATGAAAAGCGATGGGTGTGTCTGCGCACGGGGCCTGGAGCCATCTCCTCGCTGGCAGCATCTCCCCTCCACCCCCCATCAGGAGCCCCAGAGGAGTGAGGCCTCTGTTATGTGGACCGAGGTACCTTCAGAGCCGCACACGTAACAGATGCTCAGCAGAAGCTGGAGCCGATGAAATGTCGCCAGGACTGGCGAGGTCGGTCGCGACCCTCACTGATGGATGGTCCGGCGGTCATGACGAACCCACTAACTAAACTGTAGCAACGAGCTACGGTTTCAGTTCTCCACCAAAGACAGAAAGAACCAGTCACACAGATTTAACTCCCACTGGGCTCCAGGAGGGCCGCAGTTCATGAGCTGCAAATCAGCACTGACATTACGAAGGGCCAGCTCGAGTGCACCCCATTCCGGGGAGGCCTGCCCCACGCTCACCCCGCGGCCCCGGCCTGAGTTCTTAACTGGCTCCCGTCGAACTGCTTCTGGTTGTGTACCGGGACAAGCAGGCTTCGCTCGGCCAGCCGAAACCCAGGTCTGGGGAACGAACGGGGAACAGAGCAGTGAAGGAGGCTTCTGTGACTTGCCCGAGTGCCCAGCCCAGCCTGTCTGTCACAAGCGAAGGGAAAACTACCACCAGAGATTTCTAGAGACCCAGCCACGTGAAGACCTCAAGTATGAAAATGTTAATCGAATGCCAACTATTTGATCTAGAGTCTCTCAACCAGGTGTTTTGTTCCCGTAAAATCAATTCTTTGAATGAGTTTGTGAAAAGGCGCCCTCCCTGGGGCACTGGCTCAAGACACCCACATAGTAGGGATTAAGAAAATCAACAATAAAGAAATCTGTGTAACCAAATGTTCTCCAAAGTTATTTGATTAGGGAACCCCTCTTTCCTCATCCCTTCCCCGATGTGAGGCCTGAGAATTGTATTCTGTGGATGGCTGTGGCCAAAACTGGTGTGTGAAGTGGGCTGAGACTCAGAGCACAAGTGGCGTCAAACTACGACCCCGCCGCTGGGTGGCACGTGGGGGATGCTCTGCCCTCATCCCAGCTCTCCATGGCGCTGCACGCCAAGTCCAAGGTGGCTGCTGCTCCATCCAAACCCTGCCTCGTGCTCCTCCACGCGCCCCTGCTTCAGCTCACGCAGGCCAGACCACTCCCCCTGAGCCCCAGTGTGGTCCTAGGTGCCGATCAGGCCCCAGTCGGAAAAGGTCCCCGAACCCCCAGGCAAACAGCAGGGGTGGGGACACGCCGGAATCGGAAAGAAGTGAGCCCCCCTGACATCTGGCCCACACGGCCTGCTCTCCCTCCTGTCCCCTACCACCCTCCACCCAACTGTGAGGTAAAGATGCAAAATGGGACAGTCCAGCTGTAATCCTTAAGGCCAGGGACTGTCCTGGATCTGGTCTCTGCAATCCTGGTAATAACATGGATAGGCAAAGCCTAGTCGCAGAAAGGCCGCAGATTTGGGCTCTTGAGGCACTGGCAGGGAGAGGGCAGGCGGCTCAGGTCATGAACCCTGGGGTCCTGGAGTTGAGCCCGGCGTCAGGCTCCCTGCTCAGCAGGAAGCCTGCTTCTCCCTCTCCCACTCCCCCTACTTGTGTTTCCTCTCTCACTGTCTCTCTCTCCCTGTCAAAAAAAAAAAAAAAAGATTTCGGCTCGTTTCGTACCTCCGCCAGATGTCTGGGATTTCTCCACACGCACCCCCTCACCCATCCTCACGCGGGCCCTGCTCCTGAAGGCACCGCTGACACAGTCCCGACTGACAGGGCACCCCACTCCACGCAGCGGAGCCTGGGAACCACTCCCCCAGACGCACAGCTTGCTATGCGCATAGACTCAATCGTAATACTCATTCAGCATCTTCAACTTTCTGCAACGCCACACCCCCCAGTGCCCACTGTGTGCCAGGCCTCATGCTGGCCTCTCGGGTATGGTGGTGACATGGAGAGGCATGTCCCCTGCCTGCCAAGAACTGCCATTAGTCTCTAGCTGAACGCTGCAACTCGGGAGAAGTGTAAAGTGTATGCTGTCTGTGTTAGGGGGAGGGCCCATAAAATACCTCTTCAAATAGTGATAAAGAACCTCAAAAGGAGGACGAGAGTTTTAAATAGTCCCACACTTGAGAGAACGGAAACACTAACCTTCCTAGACCACCCCTGTAAGTATGCCAGGGACCGAGACTCAGGGTTTTGTGTCCTTTTGGTGCTGAGACTGATAGACAAAATCCTAAAACGCAAAGGACATGTGTGTCTGTCTCCCGGGCAGCAAGCATGGGGAAAGGACAGGGCACTGCAAGGATGTTTCACACAGAAGCCAGCGTAGAAGAACCTCTCAGGGGCAGGGAGGGTGATGGCAGCTGCCCAGAGGTGAGGTCAGGAGGTGGAGTGTCTGCTGCCCGCTACAGGCAAGGGAAGGGGAGCAAAGAACTGGCCTGGACCCCAGAGGTGGTCCTGGGATAGAAGAGAATGCTTCTCCACCTCCAGGATAACAGAGGTCTCGGGATCCCAGCTCCAGACTCCTCCCAGCCCGTGTGTGAGACTGACAGAGAGGGCATTCCCCAGCGGGTCTTCCCCAAACTGCGGGTGGTTTCGTATGGGGGCCAGCAGGAGGTGCACGTGTATTTACGGGTCGGGCAGGCACTCCATGCTTTGTCCACCCATCTCCCTGACGCTTGGCAATCACTTTTGGGGAGAAGTCGTACCAATGTCCTTACTTTAAGGGGAAGGAAATAGGAGACTCAGAGGTTGAGTGACTGGTCCGAGGTGGGGCCAGGTCTCTTAACTGCATCTGGGCTACACTGCCATCCAGGTGCAAGGGCCCGAGGGAGAACTTATGACTCAGGTTTGCTTCCTTCCCTATTTTCTGCCCAGCTGGGCCTTGGAGCTACGACACAGACGTTCTTTTCTTCTGAGAAGTGACATCGGGAAGAAAGCAGCTGTCAGTTATCGCTTCAGGAAAGCACAAAGGAAACTAGAGGGTGAACGATGAGTTTTGGGGTGGGCCTGAAGCTTTCAAGTCATGTGACCCTCTGCCTTAGACAAGGGTGTCATCAGGCGAACAGTGGATCCTTAGGATCGTCAAGAACAGAACGAAGACATCCGGAGATGTGGACGTTCTATGGTGAAACAAGACGCGTCGTCTCCATCTTTCAAAGGCTGAACCACACAGTGCCCTGCAGAACATACTCAGAATCTAGGCTGAACACACACACATGTTCTGTCCACGTTGTGGAAGCAGTCAAGCGCACAGGACTATGGGCAGGCCCTGCAACAAGCCCCGACACCCCCAGCGGCTGCCTCCAACCTTCGTCTCCAAGGACTGTCCGTTAAACCAAACAGAAGAAACTATGGAGGCCCAGGAAAACACACAGAGAAGCAAATCTGGAATATCTTGGCCTGTTCTGTTTATTCCCCTCCTAAATGATGTCTCAAACACCTGCCAGGAAACGGCCCCCATCTGGAAAGCCACTTGGAATTCTTGACCAAAATGTCAGTAAAGTACTTGTGTAAAATGAGCTTTAATCCTGGGCTGATGTGTCTTAATCTTCTTATCTGTGCAAAAAATACGGAACGCATCTTGGCAACACAACTAGCAGTCTGTTAAGACGTGACAACTCCTTTAATCCTACAACACGCACTATCTCAACCCTTCAAGCCATTTCTTTTCTCGGGAATTACTGTAAACAGTTCTGAGCAGCAACATAAAGGTGAATTTGTCACTGATGTGCCAGCTGTATTCGCACACTGATTCTCTAGTAAAGAATGGAAGTGAGCTCAAACACGCTGTTGCTAGGTGATGCCTCTCTTGATCTTGGGGTCCTGAACGCTCAGTGGCCACCCAGCCCAGCTAGCAGAGGGCGGTGAGTCCCTTAATTCCTTTTTCGGTACTCGAGTATGTTTTTCCCCAGGCAACTCTACACTGGTCTCAGGGAGATAATAGGGGGCCGTTCTGGAGATGATGGTATCTTTTATTTTATGCACTTCTTTCTGGAATGCTCTTCATCCTGCCATTACCTTCATCTCCTGAAATCCAAGCCACTTTTCATGCTCTAACTGCTGCGTCCCTACACCTCAGACAACATCAGGAGCAACCAGAGTCACATTTGCGGAACAGTCTTTACTAGGCCTAGAGGTACGTGCTCGGGACACCCAATCTCATTTAACGTCACCACATTCCTGTGATGTACATGTTATTTATCATAGCTTATCTGTGAATCATGAAATGAGATGGAGAGGCCTCGGACAGAGAGAGAGAGTGCTTTGCTTGAAGTCACAAAGCTGGTAAGCGGCAGAGCTGGAACCAGGAGCCCAAGTCTGATTTCTGAGCTGGTGGTGCCTCAGGTCCCCTGAGGTCCCACCGAAGGCCAAGCCCCATTCTGCCTTCTTTCCTTCTACACAAACCGGCCCTGCAGTCAAACCATCCAATCCCTGCCCCACCCCCCACTCGCCCAGACTACAAGCGGCTGTGACAGAACCTGTGCTCTGGGCACCCTTGTGCCTTGAATCCAAGAGAAACCCCACAAACGTGTTAAATAAATCCTACAAAGTCAGCAATTTCATCTGAAAGAAAGAAATTCGGAGAACCAGCTTTGCAGCACTTTTCTGTTTTGCCACTAGGTGGCACAACATGGGCAGAGCCAAGAGGTGAAATCAAAGGGGCCTGGGGGGGGGGGGGGGGGGAGCTCCAGGGAAGACAACGGAAATCCCCCCCCACAGGAAGCAAATCCCAGGACCACGGAACTTCTGCTGAGGCAGCAGACTCAAACTGGTGACATGCAGGCTCTGCTTTCTGTGGGCATTCAAATCGGTCTCAAGCACTTAGGGCTGGGATCCTAGGCGACCCAACAGACCTTCCCTGTTCCCCAATAGTCCAAGAGGGACGGTGCTACACCCTGGGCAGTTCTAGGGAGGCTTAACTGAAATGATGCAGACAAAGTGTTGGGGAAGTGGCCAGCACACAGCAGGAATCCCACCTGGGCATTATGACCATTACTATAATTACACCCAGAAGACTGCAAGAACACTGATGCCGCCTTAGCACCAGTCTTGGATTCAAGGACTGTCTCCAACTCCTAGGTCCCCAACGCTGCTAAATGCCTCAAAATCTGGCCCCGTCTCAAAGCTGCCCAGATGCTGGGACAACTCACATGCTCATTTGCTCAGAATCCCTCAAGCCTGATCTGATGGAATGCCGACCAGATAAGCCCAGCTTGCAGCCGCACGATTTACTGAGCACCTACCATGTGCCAGGCACTGTGTCTGGCACTGGAGACAGGATGGGAGAGAGAGATAGGTGCTATAAAGAAGATAAAGCAGGGTGGCGGGAAAAAGCATGGGGAGGAGGGCACTACAGGGTGCATGGCTGGGTATGGCCGCCCTAAGGTGTCATCTGAACCTTGGACATAACGGGGTAAGGCAGGTGAAGGCAGAGTATAGTGTGCAGAGAGAAGCCCAGGTACGAAAGTCCTACAGACAGAAAGAACCTAGAGGCTAACATGGGGGAAAGTAGGAGGTGAGGTTGGGGAGGGGGCCGCGGTGAGGAGTCTGGATTTATCCAGTTTAAAGGGAAACCAGAGGAGTCATGATAGGACCTGGTTTATATTTTTAAAGGGTCGCACCGGCAGTGAGTGGTCCTCACACAATTCTTCCCATTTTTGTGTGAGGAAGGTTTCGTGTAAAATTCTGGGGAAGGGGTGCCTGGGTGGCTCAGTGAGTTAAAGCCTCTGCCTTCGGCTCAGGTCATGATCCCAGGGTCCTGGGATCGAGCCCCACATTGGGCTCTCTGGTCCGTGGGGAGCCTGCTCCCCCGCCCCCTCCTGCCTCTCTGCCTACTTGGAATCTCTGCCTGTCAAATAAATAAATAAGATCTTAAAAAAAAAAAAAATCTGGGGAAGACCTCCCTGGGGCTGCTGGGGAGGACCAGTCTCAGAGAGGCAGCACATGCGAGGGGACCACTGAACAGCCTTCAGGAGTCATCCAGGTGGCAAGTGGCGGTGATAATGGCAGCCTGGGCTGGCCCGGGCCATGGAGCCGGGCAAAGTGGGTATTCGGGCAGATTCTGGAGACTGAGCCTGCTACAGCCCCAGCTGTGCAAAGACTGAGGGGATCTTAATGGGGTGGGGGAAGTGCACCTTGCTCTCTCAGGGGCAGACGTGGCCAGCTAAATCAAGTCCTACTTGTCTGGCAATAAGAGCCCTTAACGGCGGGGAACCTCCGATAGTGCTAATGACTGATCCAGGCCCTGGACTCTCAGACCCCCAGCGGCCACCACCATCAATGCTACATCATTTCCCTTCTATGCAAAGAGTAGCCTGTTCCCCCCACTCCCGACCTTAGAAAGCCGAACTCTCAAGAACCGGGCGCCCCACTCCCGCTCTGCTATTACAAATGTGACACAGGCATCCATTCTGGGTCAGCAAATTCCCAAGATTCTGTGCGGCAAACCTGGGGGAGTTTAACTAAAGCAAGAGCACTTTAAACTTACTGTACAAAGCAAGGCCTGCCTTCTAAACATGTGCACGGAGGAACTACTACTGTCTCTGCAAATACCTATTTCTCTTTGAGAGTGACAGCCAAGGACAGGGCCCTGCATGGGTAAGTTTTCCAGAAGAGAGCGCTACGAGTGCTCATGAAGTCAATGCTACTGACCCACTAGAAAGGATGAGCACGGGCTGGAAGCTGCTGGAAGCAGGTGCATTGTACCAGCTGATTCTCCCTGCTTATGTGGCCTTTGGTTTCAGCCTCTGTGATATGGAATGGCCTAGATCCAGAGCTTCTCTGAAGGTCCTTATGTTGAACCTGAGACAGTGCTGAAGGTCATGGAAAACCCTGCTCCTCCATCACAGGGATATGAAGTCCACAGTGGAAACGGAGGCTGGGAGGGTGAGCCCTAAATTCCAGTTGGCAAATAATCTATTCCTGGACAGTTTTACTTAATCTCAGTGCTTCTCCCCCAGGGGTAACTTTGCCCCTTGGGGACATTATGCAGTGTCTAGAGACATTTTTGGTTATCAAGATGTGGGGGAGCTGCTAATGGCATCTAGTGGATGGAGAACAGAGACGCTGATCAACATCCTATAGGGCACAGGAGGGTCCCCAAACCACCCCCAAATGTTAATGATGCTGCAGGTGAGAAACTGCATTAATTACTTGGAAAAAGAGTTAAATTAAATCCCTTACTCACATTATACACCAAAACAAGTTCCCAGTGGGTCAGACAGTACAAACTGTGGTGACCCCCTAGCTTCTGTGGTCACCTTTTCTCTCCCTCCCCATACTTTGTACATTTAAATGTGTGTAACATCCTAGGACTGCAGTAGGTCAAATGATTAGGGAATGTAGTCTCTTGGGGGTCAATGGACTCCCTTAACCCAGGGGTTTTTAAATTCAGGCAATTCTGCCCGGGAGGGGACATCTGGCAATGTCTGAAGACATTTTTCCTTGTCATGACTGGGGGGGGGAGGGGTGCCACTGGTATCTTGTGGGTCGAGGCACAGGTCAGCCCCCGCCAGCCCCCACGTCAATAACACTGAGGTGGAAAAACACAATCCAAAAGGAGGTTTTTCGCCATCCAGACATCTAATCCAAGAGCAACATCCACTAGTAACTGAGAGCACATCCGCACGTGCCAGTGGGTCAGTTACCCAACAAACACTCTCTGGGAACGATGACCCTCAGACTTGGTCAAGTACGTGGCAGAAGTAAGACACAAATCAAGGACAAGCAATCCAGGCATTTCCAACTGTGCCACGAGCAGTCACTCGGGGCCTGCCAGTCAGTCCCAGGTTAACTGCCCTGGGTTGGAGAGATGGGGCTGAAACCCGTGCCCAGCTCACGACAGGCTCCGCTCAGGCTCTTTACAACGGCGCTGCGCTGTCATATGCCAGCAGTTCTCAAACTGCTTGGCCTCAAGAGGGCTTTCCATGCTTGTAAATTATTGAGACTCTCTACGAGCTTTTGTAACTGTTGGCTACAGTTGTTGATACTTCCCAGGTTAGAAATTAAAGCTAAAAAAATACCAAAACGTTAACTTCTTTAGGATAATAATAGTAAAGACTTAGCTAAACAATAAATTTTATGACAAGTAATTCTTAAAACAAAAAAATTAGTGAGAAAGCTAGCATTATTTTGCATTTTGACAAATCTCTTCAGAGTCTGGTTTAAGAGAAGACAGCCAGAGTCACGGATGTGCTTCTGCAGTCCACCTGCTGCTGTATGACGCTATTATGACCTTCGGATAAGACTTCACTGTCCGTTCACAAGAGAACGGGAGTGAAAAGGGCAAACGATGTCTTTGTATTGTTATGAAAACAGTTTTAAACCTGCAGTCTCCTTGAAAGGTCTTGGGGACTCCCAGGGGCCCCTGGACCATCTTGGAGAATCACTGCCATATGCTGCTCTCTGAGCGCTAACAGTCGGAGGACAGTGAATCCCGAATTCATTACAGACCGTCAAAACCTTTGCGCTGAGGTTCTCTGCTAACGTGCGGAGACAGCTGCATCTAAGAGGCGGTACAATAGGGCTGAAACCCAAATGCCAAGCAAGGTCAGGCAGGCACTGGAAAAGAAGGAAGTGGGCCAGATCCCAAACTACTTGGTGGGGACTGTGGTGTCCTGGGGGGCACACAATCTATCTTTTTATTCTGAGCATTTCAAGTCTTTTTCTTTATTTGCAGACATGTCTTTCATATTTGCGATCAGTACATCTACAATTTTCATCTAATGTTCTCTCCTATGCATGTCATGTGTTTGCTGTATCTTTGACATTATACTTTGGGGCACACAGTCTTATCTTAAGGGCGGCAGCTGCTCCTCCATCCTGGCGACCTGTTACTGCACAAGACCCCTGGAAGGGCCTGGTTTCTGCTTTTCAAGAGAAATCAGAAACCTAGACTATTTCCCCCCCTTGAAATCTCAGGACTCTTAAATGTTGGTTTCTAATTAAAAACAAACAAAAGTTCCTAAACGAGCCAAATTAAACACATCTGCTTGCCCCTGAAGCAAGTTTGCAACTTCTGCCTGTGGTTTTTGACTCTGGCTTCGTGTTGTAAAACATCTGTGGAGCTTTTTAAAACTACCGACACTCCGGACCTCCCGCCACCGTCACTGATGGGGTGGCCCAGGAGTCACTTTTTATTTTCCTCAAGAGGCTCCTTAAACAAGTATGGAGTGCACTCAGGGCTAAGACTAGACTCAGGGCTAAGTCAAGATTGCCAAGGGTGAAGCCAACTGCGGACAGCCAGGGGGCTCTTCCCTGAGGCGCTAGCTATATGGTTTTCTCCCAAGTAGTACAAAGTCACTCTGACCATGAACAAGACTCCACGGACCCCGGGAAGGATAATGTGCAAAACAAATCCCTTTCAAACAAAACAAAGAACTCCTGCTGCCTGCTGCCACCTCCATCAGCTCCACGAGATCCTGAGCGGATAACGGCGAGAACCCACCTGCCTCTGGACGGCTTCAAAGTACCATGGAGAGCTACCAAGGCTGGGCCAAGTTAACACCAGCCACCTCTGTGGCCTGCCTGTCTCGGGGTTTTCACAACAGAAGAAAGGCCCTTCTCAGATCCCCCAGATGGTCCTCACCTTCCACTCTACCCTGGCCTATTCTCTGTGCCTGAACGCAGTAAGTAGGGCGAACTGAACTGGTACCGAATGCCCACTTTGCCACTCCCACACACCGCCACTCTTCCAAATGCCTTCTGAGCTCAGCTGCTCTAATAACCTCCATTCGTTCCTTTTGCTTCCACTCGCTCTAACTCCCCAGAGTATAAACAAACTAGACCCCGACTAGCCCTGACACCCCATGAATGTGCGACACAACAGGACTGCTGGGGTCATCCCACTTTTCAGTTAACTGAGAGGCAGGCTGAAGACACGGTTCAAAAGTTTTGCAGAACTTTGACCTTTTCGGTCTATATAATGGAACCAAAACATAAATTTTCTTCAAAAGATTCTGCAGCCCCAGAGGTAGCATGACACCACCCAGCTACCACCAGCCCCACACGCCACAGACGGGAGAGGCACCACACAATCACACATACACACTCTGATCTCAGAACAAATCCCACTTAATGTTTATCATAACTTCATGACAAGTTTTAAAACAGTTGTCACGGGACGCCTGGGTGGCTCAGTTGGTTGGATGACTGCCTCCGGCTCAGGTCATGATCCCGGAGTCCCAGGATCAAGTCCCGCATCGGGCTCCCAGCTCCACGGGGAGTCTGCTTCTCCCTCTGACCTCCTCGCTCATGCTCTCTCTCACTGCCTCTCTCTCAAATAAATAAATAAAATATTAAAAAAAAAAACACCAAAAAACAGTTGTCTCTCCCTCATCCTAAAAGTTAAGTTTATGGCAGGAGACGGTGAGAATTTAGTGATTTTTCAACTGCGGGCCGCTTTGCACCCCACCCCCCCCAACCAGGACATAGGCAATGTTCGCACACATTCTTGGCTGTCATGATGGGGGAGGGAGAAGGGTGCTGTTGGCATCTAGCGGGAAGAGATCAGAGAAGCTCATCAACATCCTACAAGGCACGGGGCATTACAAGTGCTGAAGAATCAGCTGGCCATAAACGTCTATGGTGTTGAAGCTGAGAACCCTGGGCAGGTGATCATGTGGAAGGCAAGACAGAACCCAGCAGGGCTGACAGCTCAGCTCCGGCTGGGGTCCCATCACAGCTCACCCCAGGGCCAGCCTCACTAGGCACACTCAATTCTTGCTCTCTCTTTCTCTCTCTCTCTCCTGAAGACTTAACGCCAAACCATTCCACAGGATAAGTCCACTGTAGTAAAAAATAGCTACCATTTACTGTTTATTACTGTGTGTCCAGATAGGTATTAAATAATTCATATGCATTGATTCATCCAATGCTCACAGCAGCCATGAAATACCCATGATTATCATGATTCCCATTTTACTGGTGAGGAAACCAAGGTTTAAGGGGTTAAGAAATTTGCTCAATGGGGGGGAGATGAACCATGAGAGACTATGGACTCTGAAAAACAACCTGAGGGTTTTGAAGGGGCGGGGGGGTGGGAGGTTGGGGGAGCCTGGTGGTGGGTATTATGGAGGGCACGCATTGCATGGAGCACTGGGTGTGGTGCAAAACTATGAATTCTGTTACGCTGAAAAGAAATAAAAAAAATATTTAAAAAAATACACATATTTCACAAAATTAAAAAAAAAGAAAGAAAGAAATTTGCTCAAAGTCACTCAGAGAGTACACGGCAGAGTCTAAACACAAACCCAGTTCTCAGCAAGGCAAAGCTCGTGCCCTGCCATTACTTTACACCAGCGGGTCTTACCCCAGGAGTGGTTCTCCTCACCCCCTGCCCCAGGACATTCTGCAATGTCTGAGGACATTTTTAGTTGCCGCGACCGCTGGGTCGGGGTACAGGGGAGGGTGTGTGCTCCTGGCATACAGTGGATAGGGCTAGGGACAGTGCTATGCTGCTAATACCCTACAGTGCACTGGACAGTGCTCACAACAGAATTATCTGGCTCCAGAGGTCAGTAGGGCCAAAGGTGAGAACGCTGCTTTATACCATGTCCACAGGCCAGCAAGGATTCATATGTATGTGCTATCTTTAAACACTGGGATCTAGAATCCAAGATATTCTATAGGTTAAATAAACTTTACTCACCCTCTACCCATTCTTTACCTTTTAAAGACACAAAACTCAGCATTCAAATCCTGACATCCATCTATGATGCAGAGTAACTTCAGGGATAGAATGATTAAAGTGTTTGGGATATATCAACGGCGAAATGCCAAACAGAAGAGAGTATCCCCGGACACAAGTGTAAAACACATACACAGACCCACACACGCACACTTTCTCTCTGTATCCTAGGGGAGAAGTATTCCAACTGTACTTTAAAAGTCAGACTATACGAGTACCAAGAAAGGGCTGTGGGAGTTGCTGTCACCATCCCTGAAGAGATCACCATAGCAACGAAGGCCAACAAGATGCTGCATTAAATACACAATTGGAAACGTTTCTTTCCGAACAAGCACAGCACAGCTAATCTGCACTACTCAAGCCAATGGTTCTCAACCCTGGCTGCACATCGGAATCACCCATGCTGCTTTCTCACTGTACAGATGCCCAGGGCCCACTCGACATCTCACAGAATTGGAATGGGTGGGGTGTGGGGATTGAGCCTTTGTGGTTTTAAGAAAGCTTGCCCGGTGACTCTGATGCCTCAGGCCAGGCGCATAGGTAGCAATGGCCCAGGGAAGCGCAACAGAAGGGTTGGGTGTGAAGATGGACCAGCTTGGAATAGCACTCTGGAAAAATGGAAGCCAAGAGGGCATTTGACTGAGCTCAAACAGCAGGAGGAAAAACACACATATGGGGCAGTCCCTAAAACTTCAAAGTGCATAGGCAAGAAAGCCCTCGTTTACACAGCAGATAATAAATTAAACATCTCAGCAGGCTGTACAAGCCAAAAAGCCACTAAGATTTATGTCCTGAGGACAACTATGCCAGAACCAGTGTCAGACGCAACGTCCTGAGTGAGGGTAGCGTTTAATAGGCAAAAACTTTAAGTGTAAAGCATTCTATTCCTCTGTTTTATACTTACTGTTCAATTAAGCAATCAAAAGCTCACGTGTCAGCCCATATACTAGAAACGGTATCCATGGAAAACAGGAATCCACAATTTCCCCTTTGTGCTCAAAAGTACACCTCACAATACGGGTCCTCAGTGAGGAATTCATTTATTCAACAAACATCTCCTGGATACCGACTTTGTGCCAGGCACTGTTCTAGATGTAGGAAATCCATCTGTGATCATGACAGAAATCCTTGCCCTTATGGAGCTTATATTCTAGAGGGGTAGTCAAAGAAACAAGTAAACTTCATATGTCAGACGTTGCTATGTGCTGGGGAGTAAAATAAAGTGGGATACAGGGGATAGGAAATGTAGATCCAATTTAAAATAGGTGGCCAGAGAAGTTCTCCGTAATATCTGAGTAAAAACCTGAAGGAGGTAAAAGAGTGAGCCATAGGGGCATCTGGGGGAAGACTGGTTCAGGCAGGGGAACCGGAAGGTCCAAAGGCATCAAGGCAGTGAGTGTAGAGTCCATTCAAGGGACACTGAGGAAACCAGAGTGGTTCAAGCAGAGCAAGTCTGGGAAAGGGCGGTGTGATGGGAGGAAAGGGAGGTACAATGGGGCCACTCTAGCTTCTGGGCTGAGCTGTTAGATGGGTAAAGTTGGAAGGGAGGCCCAAGTGGTGAAAAGCAGTGCTGGTGGTGAGAAGTGGTCACCTTCTGGAAAGATTTTAGATAGAACTGACAGGATTTGCTGCGGCATATGAGAGGAATGAAGAGGTGACGTCAAGGTTTTTGGCCTGGGCAATTAAAGAAAGGACTTGCCATTTACTACAAATAGAAGGAAGACTGTAGAGTGGGCAGGTGTTGGGGGTAAAGACAGGGATTTTGTTTGATGCAGATGTTGACTATGATGCTGGATATGTTGAGTCTTGAGTTTGCGAAAATTAACAATGAGAAAAACCTCACTAAAGCAAACTTGGGGGGCGGTAAAAGGGAGGCCAAAAGGGGCTGCCTCACCATGCAACAGAAATCAGGGGAGAACTGTCAGTTACAGCCCCCAACAGAAGAAACATCAACAGGAAAGAAATGTCAATTACAGGCCCTGACGGAGGAGGTACCCTGAGTCTTCTATAGGAAACCATCTGCCCCTGTAACTCAGCCACTGAGAAACTGTCATCACCCCCAACTGCCGCTTTTCTCCGAAAGACTTCTGGTTCAAACAAGTGCTCGCAACTTTTCTCCCTAAAATCCTGTTCCTGTCCTTCACTGCGAGACTCGCCTATGGTTCTGTCTGTGCTTGCTTGCCTTACCCTGCCATTCTCTGCCACTCCTGAATAAGCCCACCTCGCTAGTAAAATCTGACAATATTATTGTTAAGATCAACAAGTTCAAGAAACTGAATGGGCCAAACCTATAAATACATACAGCATGTCATATTGATTCCCCTGTCTCCGCTCCCTCTCCTGCCGTTAACTGTATCTTAGGAAGTGGGATGCCTCAGCCCTCTGTGGGCTCCTCGGTCTTGTAGAAGAGTTACAGCGCAAAGTGGCAGGGGGTGGGGGGCATGCATGGGGGGCTGGGCTCTGCGGCCGGACTACCTGATGCACACATTCCTGCTGCTCACAAGCTGTGTGACCTGCCTCGGACAAGTAACTTCAGCGCTCTAACTCGGTTTCCTAACCAAGAGGACCGGCTGACAGTACCTACTTCACAGATCTCTTGTGAGTGAGGAGTATTCCAAGACAACAGGAGTCAGGCTTTGAAACGTGCAGGGTACCACCCCCAAACGCTCCACCAGGGTGGGCAGTTAACGCTTTCATCCATGCATTCTTACAGGTCGGTATGGAAACCTCGGGACACCCTCTGGTAGCAGGGGGCACGGTGTGGGGGAAGAGGGCCAGGCAGGTAGACAGCTTGCCAGAACTACAGTTGTGCACCTAGGAACCGAGGGAGCTAAAAATAGGCCTCGGAAGTCCTCAGGCTGCTGCGATACCAACACCACTATTGATTCGAGCAGACAACAGCTTATAGAGTGCTTTCTCGAGAGGTTTTGGAACCGTAACCTTGTCAAAAACGCTCGGGTGGGATGTCAGCGCTCCAGAGAGGAAGGAATTCGCACAGTCTCTCTCTCTCTCTCTCCCCCTCCTCTCTGGAAGTGCAGCGAAAAAGGGCCAAAAAGCAGCCGGGGCTTTCAGGGCTCCACATCCTGTGGCCAGGCCTAAATGCAGGGAGCCGAGGCGCGACTCAGGACGCCACTAAGGATCTGGGGGAACTGGCGGGAATTGGGGGCCGAGTTCGGGGAGGAGGTGGGGAACAGATCAGGTGTCCTCCATCCTGGGCATGGAGCGGGCCCGCGTAGGATGTGAACCCCACCGGATTCGGGGGTGGGCTTCCTCGGCGCCAGGCCGGGGAAAGGGACAAGCCGGTCCCCGGGAACGAGGGGGCGCGGGAGGGAGCGTGGCGCGCTGGGCGACGACCAGGCCCGGAGGTCTATTTACATCTGAGGCCAAGGCGCTGAGGCCGCGCCTACCGCCCCCTTCGGGCCCCGACCTGGCCCGGGGAGCAGAAGGGCCTCAGAGCTATGGCTCCAGCGGCCTCTCAAAGCCCTCTGGCCGGACGGTGGCAGGGCCGAGGCTGCCGGGAGTGATGGGCCGGGCCGGTGAGCCCGGCCTGAGGGAACGCAATGGGGGGCGGCTGCGGGGCCCGCCGGGCCGCTATCCCGGAGCACACAGTCCCCCGCACTCCGGGGTGCTCACCCCTCGGGCTTGTGGCCCCTCGGCCTCCCGCCGCCCGTTCCCTGGCCGCCAGCTGGCCCCCGACGGCGCCTCCCCTACCTTCGTTCGCCAGGTCCGCCATTTTACTTCCTTAAGCCCTCCCACAAGGCCCCGCGCCGGCCCGGGCTCGTCTGCTTTCTGCCAGAAACTCCCGCGCGTGCGCACTTCGGCGATCTGACTCCGACCGAAGCCAGCAGCTCGCGCCTGCGCGCTGAGACCGGCGCGGACTCGCGCTCCGGCGGGCGGCCCCGGCCCGACCACGCTCCGAGCACGCGCCTGCGCACTAACTGCCCCCCGCCTCCTTTTCCCGCCGACTAAGGGGGCGGGGGCAGAGCCGGGCGCATGCGTAGTGAACCTCGCGCGCCTTGGGGAACCGACGTTCTGTGAGGCGGGGCGGAGGGGGTGTGTTTCGACGCCCCAGCTTTCGGCTCGTTCCCCAGTTCCTTGTGGTGGAACCGTGAGCCCCCGAGGGAGCCGCGACCGAGGCCTTCCCCGAGGTGAATCTCTGGATCTGTGTGTGGGGGGGGCGGGGGTAGTTTTCCACGAGCGCAGGCCTGACAGGAGGGCTTCGGGGCGCCTCAGTTTCCCCTTCCGAGGGCCCAGTTATTCAGACCAGCGTTTTCTTCAAGCCACGTGGGGCGGTGGGGGAAGCTGGGGAGGGGTCGGAGGTCGGAGAGTGCCGGCGGGAGGAGGGATCAGGCGGCCAGGGCCCGCGGGGGGTGGGGGGGCGTGGGCACCGGGATGGGGGTCCCGGGATGGGGGTCCGGGACGGCGCCTGGCGCGGGCGGGGCCTCGAGCGTCTGGGTCTGGGAGCCGGGCTGGAGCGGCCCGCGGGCGGAGGGAAGGTGTCGGGCCCGCCGCGCCTCCCGGCCGCCTCGGCTCACCTGCCGGCAGTCCGTCGGAACGCATTCCTGGCTCTGCTCTGTCGCCGGGCCACGGGCCACGCGGGGCCAGGCCAGCCTCGCCTCTCCCCCGGGGACACCGCGCCGCCTCC